>JALDNG010000176.1:95000-107500 GCA_024349245.1 Neodontobutis hainanensis | reverse complement strand
TCGGCAACACTAAATGAGCTACCTGATTAGACGCTGATTACCAGGGCTTTAACTGCAGGCCCTTCAACATCTTCATCCACAAAGAGGCATTGTATCTCTGAGCACATCGCTTGGGTCATGAAAACAGGCCGAATTAATTCAATTTGTGTTCATTTTTCTCAGGAATTTCATAGATATAGAAAATGTGATGAAGCACACCTGGGCTTCCATTACATACTTACATTGCATTACAAGGACATGTTTTCAGAGATACGTTACATTTAATAAATGGTAGCTTAATTCTCACAATATATACAACCCTTTACCCTGGAGTATTTGAACTCATCAGTCAGCACTAATAATGTTTCATTCAGAGTAACATTCAGGTAAAAGCATGTTCGAGTGTTGAATGTGATGTAAACTAAGGTAACTAGTCAAAGTCTTGACCTCTGTCTCCCTGAATAAATGCAACGTGTCACCATGGAAACAAAGTAGTGTTCACACCTGGGGGTATGGGAAGTGCCGTGCCTGTTACTACTGCTAACCCAGCTGTAGACCAGGAAGTAATGGAACTAAAATGGAAGACTAAATGTATATTTTTTAAAAACAAACGCAAAGAGTGATATTTAATTATGTTTGGACACTATTGAAAACAGGTCTATAACACTGATAGAGTTTTACATTTGGTTCAACTCAAAATCTTGATTGCTGCGGAACTCATCAGAAAACCAGATTCAATACATGTGTGTGCTGTCAGTGAAGGGGAAGGGAACATTCGCAAGGGGCTTGATATTTAGCTGCTTTTAGCTATGTAAGAACATTTGGGCTACACCAGGTAAAAGCTAAACGCGGACCTGCGCTTCCTCAGTAGAAATTGTCCCTCGGACAAGAGGAGCATATGCTTTGCACAAAAATAAGATTAATTAAATTGCACATTGGCATCTAGACATAGACATTATACAAATGGATTTAGATAAAGTAACACACATGGTTGAAAAGTGTACAGAAATATGTGAAGTCTTCTTTTTATAAACAACTGCACAAGGTAAAACAACATAGCAGCTAAGATACTTAAGTAGAACATTACAATAAGATCACTTCTTGTCTAGCTTTAGTTTGGTTCAATGGGACTCTTCAATCACTTAAAATTGGAGACTTTATATAGCGTTTTTGTACCAGCATGGACACGCAAGAAACAGTAAATGTCTGTTAACCAATTCATACTTACCAAATATGTTCAGTTACTGGACGACCCTCTCTTTAACCTGAGCCAATCTTGCTACCAACTTGATTTTAATATTTCTTGAATTGGAGTGACCAAGACATTTCTTTCCAAAAGGACTAGATAACTCCTTAATAGCCTCTTATAACACAGCTTCTACTATGTACTTATCCCTTTTTGTTGTTAATAAGTTGAGCTATATCTTACAACAGAGACAGAAAAAATAGACTTACATCGGACTTCCAGGTTCATGGACTGGCTGTCCTGTCCGATGGAGTTGCTGGCGGTGCACAGGTACTGTCCGGCATAGGTGAACTGGACGTCCTTCAGAGTGAGCGAGGACACACGGGCATGGCTGCGCACCACAATGTTCTTGTCCAGGCTCTGCAGAGAAAATGTTACATATTTATAGACAAAAGACATCTTTTGCCAGGGGTTGGTACGGTCTGATTAGGGAACGGCTTCAAAAAAGAAGAGGTGTCCTTCAGCTTGTAGGTCTGGTTTGTTTGAAACTATGATAAATAAAGATGAAATGGTTATTGAAGGAGAAAAACATTTTATCAGTGATAGAGAGTGGTTGATTGACAGGTGACCTCCAAAACACAATACATTTTTGAGACAATATGAATGTTAAGGAGGAACAAAGATCTGTTACAACAAAGGCAACTCTTCTGAGGGTTATAATGGTTTTATATGTATAGCTATAAATCTATAAAATATTTACTATTTTGTGCCAAATTTTGTTAAAATCTTTTTTATTTTTTTATTATAACTTTATCTCCATCGGCTGCCTCCACCACGGGGCGCCCAGCATGTTTTGATGTCACTATCAAAACATGTTGGAAGGTATATGATTTCAATCATTCTGTTGTCAAAAATCGCAAAAAGTGCCTATTTCTTGATCAAATGTGTTAAAAAGATGAAGGAGAAGCACAGCTTAACGGTGCCTGAGTGTCCTGTCCCTGAAGAATTTTGCCTGACCACTACCATTAGGCTCGTACCTGTTATTACCTCTGACCACACTGAAAAAAGCTCAAAAGGAGGCACACAGTACCTGTGTCTTAATGAAGGGGGCGGGCTTCCTCTGCTATTACTAATATAATCTAATTACAATCGCAATTTCTCACAAAATGGTAGATTGCTATTAGTTAAACTAGTAATAATTGCATTTTGGCAACAGTTCCTCGCTCATTTTACACTTGTTGAAAAGACGTGTTAGGACTACACAATACTAGGAATTATTAATGAAGCACTACTTGATATTATAACTGCCTGTTGTATCATATCTGGGCATTTATGATATGAGCTGAAAAATGTAAAGGCTCTAACTTTCACTGATCACACAGGTGGCAGTCATTTTATTTTAATAACAGTTTGATTCATGGCTTTTATTGAATAAGTATTTTGACATGTAAAAAAGTTTACATTGTCCTCATGGAAGCCCTCGATTACAACGTCTAATTGGACTTCTGTCTTTATCCGAGTTTACAGTTCATGAAAATCTAGAAACCCAGGCCTCTGCTACAGCTAATGGCACATGTATGCATTGAGCCTTTGTTAAAAGAAAAAAATATAAGCTAACATTATACTTGAGTTGTTTGTAGAGTTAAAGGTTAATGAAATACCACTACTTTACAATGTCATCATCCATTCTCTTAACTATGGCATCTGCATCAGAGCACTTCATTCAAACTTGACTCAGGACATAAGTCTACTATATCAAGATAAGATATTCCAACTATGAGAAAATTTAATTAATGCCATTATAGTCAGACGAAGACTTACAACAATCTTAGTTCTCCCTTTATAAACGCTCAAGCCTTCATCACAAAATATCTTTAGTCCATTGAAAACTCTACAAAGTTTAGTTTTCCTTCAAGTTTAGTTTTCCTACATTTATATCAGCTGCCCTGCATCATAGACTTAAAAAGATTAAAACAGGTCGAAGCAAAGTGCTGAAGTAATTTAGCAGCCTATAGCAGCTCTGCAGACAGGCTAATAGCAGCTACAGCAGTATAATTGCAGTTGAAATAAATGGTTTGTTAAACCTTGTTTATACTTCCCCAGTATACTGCCTTTATTAGCCTGTCTGCTCACATCAACCTGCTCCTGAGTGTGGCTCCACAGGGTCACTGTTGTGTGGAGAACAGCCAGCACATTCTTATTCCTCAGGCATAATATCGGAACATACACTCTCTGCCATGTCTCGGGCTCAACAGGATTTAATAGAAACTTCAGTTAAAACAACCTTAAACAAGTGGTGCTCTTAATGCCTCAATTAATTACATTTTCACGTGAAAGAAATATGTTTCAAAAAATGGCAATATAAATAATACAGAAGATGTCCATAAGTTTTATAGCCAAGGAACTCTCCAGTTCAATTGAAAATAATGGGTACAGACGAAAGTAAACACCATCCATCTTCTACTGCTTATCCAGGACCGGAGACACACAGACTTCCCTCTCCCCAGAAGAAGTCCCCCAGACTTCCTCCAGCTCTTCTGGGGGGATATCAAGGCGTTCCCAGTCCAGCCGAGAGACATAGTCACTCCAATGTGTCCTAGGTCTTCCCCAGGTCCTCCTCCTGGTGAGACATGTCCGGACAGATGTGGAAGGAGCGGCGGCTCTACTCTGAGGCCCCCATAAGTGGCTGAGCTCCTCACCCTATCTCTAAAGAAGACTAAAGGTCTGTCAACCTCCCATTCCATCCTTCCCTCACTCGTGAACAAGACCCCAAGAAACTTAAACTCCTCCACTTGAGGCAGGAGCTCTCCACCAACCTGAAAGGGACAACCACCCTTTTCTGACTGAGAAACATGTTCTCAGACTTGAAGGTACTGATTCTTATCCCAGCCGCTTCACACTCGGCTGCAAACCGTCCCAGTGCACAATGAAGGTCCCGGCTTGATGGAGCCAACAGGACAACATCATCTGCAAAAAGCAGAGATGAGATCCTTTGGTCCCCAAACCAGACTCACTACTGTCCCTGGCTGTTTCTAGAAATCCTGTCCATAACTCCCATGAAACTGGAGAGAGTATAGAGCTGTTCCAGCTCATGTCCAAAAACAAGGACGTAAAACATTATTGTACCTCCACATTCTCCACACACCTTTATTTAAAATGTGTGCATCACATGCTGGAGATAGAAAGTCAATTTCCACAGCTGGTGGCATGTTCAGCAGCGTTCCAGATATACTGCAACAAAAGGTCACCTGTCTGTTTAAATGAACGCTGCGTCAACATCTACAGAGAAGATGAGACAAGGAGGAAGCAGACACCGTGGAAGTATCACCATAAGCAGGTGGTTACGAAGATGGCAAGTTCTTGTAGCTTTAGATTTAATTTTTCCATTCACTCTGACCTACTTCCAGGTTAAAACGTTCTACTTTTCAACTTCAGCATATCACCATATTAATGCACAAAAACTGACAAAGTGGGGACGTCCTGTGGGAGATGTCCTGCTTTTGACAAGACTGAACTGTGAAACAGAGCTGACATGACGTGACCCTAACACCTTCCATGTAAATCTGAGGTTACACCAGTACGGCAGGATCTGATGAAGACACGGACAATCTTTTGAGGTATTGTTAGTTCCAAAAGATGTTCTTCCCTTCAGATAAAGCTGAAAAGTGAAGTACTTCAACGGCCTACAGCAGAGACAGACACTACTGCCAATTAGGAAACATACACTGTAGAGCAGACTTGAACATGCTTCTAGGAATGGCACATTCACCTACTGCATTTGACTTGGATCTGCACTTTTTTTATTTATTTTTTGACGTCTGTTCTTGCTTCGGGATGGGCCTATTGTAATATCCCTTCTCCCTTCTGTTCAGGTTCAAATAATTGTGCAGCAACAGAAAGGAACATCAATAATAAAGAGGAACCATGTAGCTAGCTCTTCACCATATCGCTTCCCTCCCTCTGGGTTAAAACCGACCAGCAGGAAATCATCAGCTTTTTCTTTTAAGCTGCCACCGTTTTCTATGAATATTTCAGGCAGCAAGGTGCTTCGGCGTTTATGTTTTATAAATAATTGAGCGGTGTTTGTTGTATTAGCATTGTCTAAGAATGTTGCCCTCTATGGAGTCAGCACAAACCTTGTCCTGGAACATTGTGAAAGGGCAGCATTAATCATATCCAGCGGTGACAATGCGATGAAGCTGTGGGAATGTAAACACAATAAGAGTAATATGACACACTGGGAACAGCCAGACCAACGGACAGGCCTTAATTCACGTATTAATTTAATAAGCAAATTAATTAGAGCTGTCATGTCAAGCCTCTGAATCATTTTTCACTGTTTGCTCTCTGTGCATCATCGCTCTGCTGTGCGTCAAAGGATACATGGTGACATAAGCTGTCAATATGTATATAATACGCTCGAACTACATTGCAGCAGTGTTTAAATGGCTGGCAGCTGTTATGTACACATGGTAAGATACCTGTGGTCTTTCTCTGATTCATTATTATACTCCAACAGAGATACGTTTTTCACAGTAATTAAGGAAAAGTGGGTCGTCCTTCAACCAAAAGGTAGGCGGTTTGAGTCTCACTCTCCCCACAGTTCATACTGTTATTGTGTCCTTGGGCAAGACACTTAACCCACCTTGCCTCCAGTGGCTTTAACACTGGTAATTACTGTAGAACAATGTAAGTTGCTTTGGATAAAAGCGTTTGCTAAATGAATAAATGTAAATGTAACTAGGTTGAAGTGTGACTTAAAAGTAGGCTAATATTTCCACAACACAGAAGTGTACACTCTCACAACAGAGTTACATTTGACTTCTGTTGTAATTAAGTTTGCATCTCGCAACCATTTGTGGCTAAGTGAAGAAAAAAAAAACATGTCAAAGTTTTAGTTGTTGATGTTTGCTTCTTAATATTAATATTAACACTCAAAACCTCTTAACAAGGCACTGTACACCCCTAGAGCCAAGAAAAGGGCAGACAACATTATCAGAGTCCCAAACCACGTCGGACATACACTGTTTGAACAGAACCATCCAAAAACAGTTTATTTTCATTTGTACTGTTAACAAAACGGTTTCAGGACAGATAATACACAATAATTGGACTTATTGGACTTAGTTTTGTACTATAATTGTTCTAGTACTTACAGCTCAGAGTGCCAAAAACTACCAAAAAAACAAATATATATATATATGGTCTAAACTTTCCATTATATGCACTCGGGCTCATGGATCTAAAAACTTCTTGCAAAGACAATGCTACATGATGAACAATGAAGAGTGGTGCATTCCATTGCTGTATTTTTCAATTTAACTATAGGCAAAGCTAGACATCCTTGAGCAGACAATAAAAGCATTCATCTGGAAGGGTCAGGGAAAGCTGCTACATGCCCATACTCCACAGCCTCTGACAATGGCCGTCCGTGATTGGTAACTGCAGAGAAAGCCAGAGAGCTAAAAGCAGAAACTAAATGCATATATATTATATATAAAAAGGGCCGTGGAAAATTTTCTCCAAAGTGGAATGCCGACTGCCTGAATGCGCCTTTCAGCTCAGCTCCCATCAACGACATTCAGCAGACAGGTTATTAGAATCACTCTGATCTGGTTTGAGGGTCGGCCTGCTCTCTGAAGTAGACTTTTATTGAACAAACCTGTATAAAAAAAATCGGCACTTTGTCTTGATAACAGCACTCAGGCTCTATTCATCACTCTGACTAATGATTAAATAGCACCTGCCTCTGATTATAATTCATACCAATGTTTTTGCAGCACACAATGAACGCTGACTGAGAGCGGGGCACGGACTTCAGATCAGTCCAATGCATAGATCCACATTCACACTGGCTTGGGAGGGTTCTGTCCGTACAGCACAGCAAAGTGTCATGGTAAAAGAAAAATATCTGTACAATGCATTCTTTCAACTAAAGAAGGGACTTCATTTTAGAGTCAAATCGTTCAGACCCATTCCAGTTTTTTGTGAAGTGGGTCCAGAACCCTCACATTCACTCTGATTTACAACCTGACCAATCATAACTGTTAATTTATGCTTCAAGGGGAGGGCTTTATGCTGTGCTATGTTTCTCGAATTGGCTGTACATTTAGGCAGATTAATAGATTTACAGGGGGCGAACTATTAGACGCAAATTAAACTAAACGGAACTGGATAGACCTTAGTTGTTGTGATAAAACTTAGCTCTAGAGACCGGAGCCATCTTTTGTACCAGGCTGTAAACATAATATTTAAACTTGTAAAGTTGAAATTGGGGCTCTTTATATTTCCGCTTTTGAGGACCATTTAAGAGGTTCCATGAGAGAGGTTTGTAGTGCATGTGCATCATCACATCCAGACAAAAGGTCAGGGCATGTTCAAAGAAACAATACTCTTAAAAAAACAACTACTACACTGCTAAACTGTGATAATAATGTTATTGTGAGCAATAGTGCAAATGGCCTCATGGGCTACACTTTTTTCTCAGGCCTGTTGTAGAATAGTCTTTGACTGTGTCCTAATAGTTAATTAACACAATTTAATTTGATATCATTATTAGTTAAGACATTTAAAGAGATGAAATAAATACTTGGGAACACTTTGTGCCCAGTAAAAGCTCTCTGACCTACACCTGTCCATCATGTAGCAAAGAAGCATTCTGCATAGGATTCTTGTATTCTCATTAGTCATTAGTCGTTTCTGAACCATGCATTTTATTTTATTTTTTTCTGTTTGCGAGTTGTAAGTGTTTGAGTGGGGATCAGGCAGACAACCAAAGTTACACAGCAATGCAATAAAACTATATAGAGCCAATAAACAGTAACCCCACCAACCCATTTCAAATCAATAAACCCTTAATATAATTTAGAAGCTGAAGGGTAAAATGTTCCATACAGTATTATCAGCCGAATAATCAATTTAAAGCAATATTCATGGCTACGGCTAACATTACATGAATATTTTACCAGCTTATCTCATTATTCATTATTTCAACAATTCTAGTAAGCTTCTGCAATATCTCAAAACTGACCCAAAAGTAAACCCTTAAATAAAGCTTTATCCTGCTCCACATTCCTAAAATACTGTTCTGTAATGTAATGTTTGTAGGAGATCAGGCAAGACTGTCTCTGTTTTGAGAGCTCTACACTGTTTTTTCTTTCTTTTCTGCTCTCTCAGCACATTTTGTTGAACTATAGAGAGAGTCAGGAAGTGAAGTCAGTCTAAATCATAACCCCCTGTGCAGTTTTAGTCCAGTTTTAAACTCGAATTCCAATGGCACGCAGGGTAAACAAGCAGGATAAATTAACCATCATCTCAGCAACACTAAATACTTAAACCCACAGTTGGAATGTTATAAAAGCAGAATAAAGACAGAAACTAGAATTTATTTCATCTAAACATCAACAATTCCATTACATGTTTTGGTAATAGAAGTGTCACAAGTTGACAAGGATAACATAACCGTGAAAGTATGCTGTTGTGATATATATGAATGGGTCAAAAACCAAGGCCATGTTTTTGACTTCCACAGATATGAAAGAAAGTCAGCAATTGGCTGAATCAGAAAAAAGGTAATTTCATCCAATCAGAGTAATGCCATTACATTAAAATGGTCAACTGTCAAAAAAATACAACTGAAATTGTACATGAAGACGATCAAGACTTCTGTTTCTGTTGAAATGATAACCTTGTAATATTGAGCTTTTATGAATATGTTTTTGTATTGATGCTTGATAAGGAAGTCGCTAAGTGGGACTCAACCTGGGAAAATGTAGGTATTGAGAAAGCCTAGTGACACTGTCCCAGTACAATCTCCTCAAAAAAGAGTTTGTGCTTCATGCCTCTGAATGACACAGTAGGGCTCCTAGTACTAAAAGACTACTTAAAACAGGAACTCAAACCAGCTGCTATGAAGCGCTTAAATTGCAATTAGCAACTTTTATTTTCAACAAACACTGCTTATTTTCAGTCTGCATATATTAGCTATTTTGGCACATTTATTCTTGGGTATCATTATAATTTTCTTGTTTGTCAGTGATTTTATGGAGCCTTTCTAGCTCAGTTAATTTTCCTAAATGGTACTTGCAATAAACTCTTTGTAGTCTTAGGGTCAGGGTTATCTGTTTGCGACTGCAGCATTATCTGATATGAGAACTGTCCAAAACCTGTTTGGGAGAATGTTGTTAACTGACCTATACCGGGGCCATCCACCAGAGGGTAGTGAAGATCCTCATTATGTCCACATCAATGGTCTCAAAACTCAAGTAACTTTCTCTAAAGCCTTATATCCACAAAACATTATACTACAAAGTGTGTTTGGTTGAGAATGGGTTAGCTTGTTATTTTCTGAAGAAGTTAACTCAGTAGTTAAGACTTTCTCCAACCATACTAAAGAAGGCTTTCATTCCAAACTTGGGCCGAAACTTCCTTTAGACATCTTAATAAAATTTTTATACAGTGCATTGGTAAATCTTTCTTTCATATTTCTCAGCCACCTATAGATTAGGCTTACTGACTTATAAGAATTAAATCAAATCAAATCAAATGTTATACTTTAGTTTGGTTGGAGTTCAAACATATAGTGCAGCAATGAAACCCTTTCTGTTTAACTGTTGACAGAATTCTTGGTGAGTTAGTGCCACTGATCTCCTGGGGCAGAGCAGACAGTGTTTACTTTGGCTATAAAAAAACAAAAAAAATATTTCCCCTTTGGTACACTGTAGCTTTAATGTGTGTTTTTCAAGGAACAAAGAACTAGGCCGAATCTAAATGTGGAACACTGGAACTAAGTAGATTAGATACTGTACTAAATGAATACTCATCTACATATGTAGCACAGATTGGGCGTAATCAATTAGGGCCGGGTGCCAACACGTCTGCTCTGCAACAAAAGGTGCTGGTCTATGGCAGTTCTGAGGCTAATGCGACTAGTGTGGCTACGGTTTCTTTAGTAGCCATACCTCGTATTTGTCTGGTCGCGTCCAAGAGGCCTAGAGAGGACAAAGAGAGGAACACAGTGAAGCAAAGTGAGCAGCATGTTAACTTGGAGGAACTGTAGACAGCTGAAAGAGGCGAGGAACATGTGTTATCACATTTCATTAATTTACGTCATAGAATAAAAGAACATTCACCATTTAATATTTAAAAGATAAATCCTCAAAAGAAGAGCTGTGTAATACTCTGTGTTCTCTTAAATCTGATGTGTGTTTTAAAAGTCATTGGCAATGCAATGTCATGGCAATTATGATGCCATTTTGTGAAATGGTTTTAAATGATAGTGAATGACTGATAAAATGTAGTGACTTATGTGTGACTGTAAAATCTCACCAACTCACAAGTAATAAGTAAATCCAATCTGGTCAAGACTTTATTTACCCACAAGAATCAATTCCTTTAAAGCAGCACAAGACAAAACAGCTCTAGGTGTCCTGAGTAAGTGTCCAGTACCCTACTACTTTGGTCACTGCACGGTTTTGGTTCCAAAAAACGATTACCAAAAGGTGGTGCTAAACACTGCTTTCTGTTAATTGGTTGACATCGAAGAGTCAAAAGGCAAAGAGAAACTGTATGGATGTTCTCTGATGCTTGTCTTGCTCCTGTAAACAATACTCACAGGAAATCTGTGTTTATTGTTTTTACAGTTTTAGGGGCACTTTACTCATTGCCAAAATGCAAAAAAACCAAACAAACACAAGGACTGGGAATGAATCAGCACTGAATGATGCCCATAATCACATAATAGGAGGATCTTTGTGATTTTACAATCTGAATACAAACTCTGGCAGCACTTGTTTTGTGTTTTATGGACCTTTTATAATGTACGTTCACACTGATGTGCTTAACTGCTGAGAATAATCTATTATGTCTGCCAGCTCAGCAAGGGGTGCTGTGAAACTTGCCACCGAACAATGCATTTCACTGAATACACACAAGAACTCATAACCTTGTGTTTTCTGGAACAGCACTCTTGCATACAGAAGCCTCAGGATAGCTCTATACGGGTAATTCTAATAATAAATTATTAGACGATGTGCCATTGTTATCTACCTGCTGTGTAAGGCCTTATTAATTTAATAAAGATGTCAGATACACTAGAGGAGAAGAGGGGTGTTCAGGTGGAAGAAGGGAGTTTTAAGACAGGTTTTGAAGATGGGGCGAGAGTCTAAGGAGCGGACGTGGAGCGGACGGGAGGGAGTTCCAACAAGGTGGAGAGAACAGGAGGTGGGCTAAGGATGAGCTTAATGAACGGGAGGGTCTGTAGGGCTGGAGGAGGTCAGTCAGGTATGGAGAAGGATCTGGAGACGTGTTCTGAGGAATGGGTCATATGGCTACGCTGTCATGGCTGCTCATTAGATCACCTGAGCAACCAGCCACTCCCGGGCTGCACACCTGCCTGCCATTACAGTCAGGCTGATATATAGGCAGTCAACACACACTTCCTGGTGCCAGATTGTTTTATTGCTTCCAGACGAACACGGTCAGTGTTGCTTGTGCCTGCAAACCTGTTCCTGCTCAACCGATCCAAGTACTTGCTCCTGTTCCTGAGTACCTGCTACCTGTTCTTGCTCTCTTGGTACCGTCACCTGTTCCTGCTCAACCAATCCAAGTACCTGCTCATGCTCCTGCTCCTGCTAACCTGCTACCTGAGCCTGCTAAACCGATCCAGTTACCTGATCCTGTTATCTGTTTCGAGTCTTCTGTTCTCACCTCCTGTACCAGCTCGTTGCCGTGTGTTCTCGCCCACTCTTTGGGTCTAATCGAACACATCCAGAAACCTACACCTCCTGTGTTTACTACTTCTTGTATCATTAAGGATTACACTTCAGTCTGAGTCTGGTGTTGTGCATTTAGGTCCTGAGTCCGCCGTTACATGCGCGTCTCTATTTCAGAAGTTGTCTTCAAATGCTTTTTGCATCTTCTGTAAAAACACAACTTGCGTCGTACTTGCGTCATTGTTTATATAGCCGGCGCGTTTTTCATTAATGTCAGTGGAAATGCAAGCAATTTCTGGGATTATCAGCGACAAAGTGTGCTATACTGGCTCACTCACAATTGTGTTTGGAAAGTCTCAACAGTTTCCAGCAGTTTTGTTTTGTGTTTATCCAAACTTTAGCCAAACTGCTCCATCAGTGTGGGAGCTACTCAATGAGTTATCAATTATTACTGTATCATAAGAGGATTTAGACGCTGGGAAAGTAATTAAGAGTCAGCTATTAACAGCCATCAGGGGAGTCCTCCTTATCACTGCACTCTGTATTTTTGATAAACCCTTTTATGCAGAGTGAGCTTATCGTTTTGTTAGTGCCAAGTACATGTAGATTAGTCTCGGAACATT
>JALDNG010000176.1:0-90000 GCA_024349245.1 Neodontobutis hainanensis | reverse complement strand
GAGAGGGGAAAAAAGAGGGTGAAAAAGAGCACAACTTGAGGGAGTTACAAATAAGATTGGTGCCTCGGTGACAGTGATGGTTGGGTTTTATCTCGGGCAGGGAGCAGCTGGTGCACAACAATAGCTGCAGGACAAGAAAGTGCGGCCCTTGTGTGTTTGGAACATGGACGACATTTTACAAGGTTTTGAGAGTTCACTTCTGCTTTTAACTTTTTACATGTACAGGCCAGGTAGTTCTGAAAATATGTGCAATCCTAACCTTTGCCTGGGGACCATGTTTTAGATCAGAAATGCAATTAACTTTTTAACATCTTCTAAAGTGACGCAAAGTTGAAAAAAAGTGAACCAAAAGTGAACTAGTCCCGGTTTTAATCTTGGTTTAGTCCTGTTGTAAATCCTTTTTTTTATGGTCTGTTCCTTATTTGATCTTGGTTTGGACTGGGTTTACTCCTTAAGACCTGTGTTTCATCCTGGTTTAGAAGTATGTTTTAGTCTTGTCTTAGTCCTGGAAGTAGTCCTGGTTTAGTCCTGATCTAGTGCTGGGTTTAGTTCTGGTCTAGTCTTGTTTTTGTCTAAGAGTTAGTCTTGTCTCAGAAATGCCTAGTTTGAGGAACAATCCTGGGTTTATTCTGGGCTAGATTAGTCAGTCTTAGTTTAGTCTTGCTTTAGTCCTAGCTTTAGTCTTGTCTCAGTTCTGCTTTTAGTCCTGGTTTAGCAGCGGCTCAGTGCTCTGATAGTCTTGGGTTTATTCTGGTTTAGTCTTGTGTGGGTCACACTCTCTACGCTCTACACAAAGAAGATGGCACCTGCAACAGAGGAAACGTTTGCAGACGCACTCTTGTCTGTTTTAAGTGACCTGGAATTGTCTTTAAAACCTTTTCTTCTGGAAAAACAAAAGTTTTTTTTTGGCATACTTACATCTGGATTCATAAAAAGTTTAATACCATATATCAACTTGCTGTCGTCACGTCTGATTTGTGTGATTGGTTCATTCAGCACCTGTTTGTCACGACATGACCCCGTCCCTGTGAAGGAGGCTGCTGCAGTCACATTACCAGACTATTCTCTGTCTAGAATAAACAGAGAAGTAGTCTGGTACCAGGCTCTATAACCGTAGCCTTGAAAGCATAAACAAAGAAAATATTTTTATAAATGAAAAATGCCTTTTTAGTAATATAAACTATGTTTACGCTCCTTATCCTTCCCAGCCTCTGTTCAGAGATGTTCGGCCTCAGGAAGTTATGTTGTGAATAAGAGGGGAAATTAAAATACTTCTTTGACCTGTCGCTTCATTACAGATAAAGGGATGACAACTGCTTATCGGAGGTAAATGTGTTTATATGTTTTTTCAAACTTCCAATTGCCACTGTCCAATCTAACTTCCTGTTCCTCTAACATGATTCAGCCAATAGGTCATGAATAATTAATGTATTATTCTTAATCGTAACTTTTGGTTTGTAAAAGCAAAAGACAAGGAAGTTTATATTACTGACAAACTTTTTCAATTACGATAATAATTACTTTGTTTAGGCTTTCAAGGCTACAGTTACAATTCCATTTTTATCTTACTGTAGGTTTTCTTTTCTTACGTTTCTAAGCTTAGGTTTACGCTTCTAGGTTTACAATTCCAATTACTTTCTTTTGTTTAATTTTAATGTGACCCCGTGCAGATGCCATAGTATACAATCTCCTGTGTTTTAAAAAAAAAATAATTTTAAATTTGTATGTACCAAATTTAAAATAAAATTTGGCACATAACTATGGTACATGTTTCTCACATCCTGTCTAATAAAGGTCACAGAGCCATGCTCTGTATTACACAGGAAGTCAATGAGTGTAAGGGCCCTTTATCACTGCTTGCAGTTTTAATTTAGTCTTGTCTTTGCTGTTGTTTTAGTCCTGAACTAGTCCAGTTTAAGACCTTGGATTATTCTTGGCTTAGTCGCAGTCTAGTGATGGTGTAATCCTTCTTCAGTCCTAGTCCTTAGTCCTGGTTAGTCTTGTCTTAGTCAGGGTATAGGGCTGGCTTCAGCTTGCTCAAGTCCTCCTGAGTTTAGTCCTGACTTTATTCCTGGTCTAGTCCTGCATTAGTTCTGGTTAAGTCCTGGTTTAATCTTGCTCAAATGTTAAGTTTAGACATGATAGACACTTGAACACTGCATTTTTATGAAAGTGTTAGCAGCATTCCCTCGTGTGGCAGCTGTGACATGTTCTTCCACATTTTACTGCGACATCATTCGCTGTTATCACACACCACCACAGTGCCGTGCTCCCAAAACTTTAATGTTTTGTTGAGTAAATGTGATTATCAAACAGTGTGCCTCTGCTCTCAGCTCTGTTTCCGGCGGCAGGGCTCTGTTGTGAGATGCAGAGCTTGGCCCGAGGAGTGCTGAGACAAACGGGAGGTTGTTGGAAGGACAGATGGGTGAAGCACTGGAGAAACACAAGGCTAAGGCTCTGTTTGTTGTGCCTCTCCTCGGGCTCAGGACAGCACTGTCAGTCTCTGCGGAATGCTCCAGGGAGGCTTCCACTCCAGGAATACAAATGTCTCATTCATTGCAAACAGGAAGTGAAGTACAAGCTTTTTGAGAGCTAAAGACACAGAGCAACAAAGCGCGTTTCCTAGAAATAACCTGACAAGTTGAAGGAACAAAGTACAGGCTTGTGTATGAAGTGACAATACCTTTACACTGACAACACTTACACTCCACTCCTATGTTTTCTGAATCTTATTTCTCTGTTTCAGTGGAAGATGTGCAATGAATGCTGCTGTGTCATATAAAAATAAGTGGTGCTTGTGACATATGCATATTTATGGTTCTCAAAAATCCTGCCCAATACAGAAAAAAACTTAGGTGTTAGGTTTAAATTTTGTTGCTCAGCTATTTTATGAATATAAGTTTTGTATGTGACATTATTTATTAGCATTATAACATATAATCTGACTTGTAAGGTTTTTTAACACTAACACAGTTTATTTTAATTCCAATCTAATAAAATATACTTATTTATTAAGAATTTAAAGTTTGTAATACTTACAACAGTAGCTCACAACTCCATCTAGTAGATTAGAGTGGCAACCCTCAATCCTTGATAATCCATTTTTAGCATACAAACAAAGTTTCTCCGTTCAGGGGGACAGCTTATCATCATGTGATTTGCAGATTTAGTCTGGCATAGGTTTTACATGGTTTTACTGGGACTGGCACAAAAGTACACTGAGTCGTGACTCCATGCGGATGGGAATCAAACCCTCACTCTAACTGGTCACAAACTGGGTTGCTCACCTCTGTGCATACCATTATAATATTTCTCTTTGATGACCCTCTTCTCTTCCACTTCTCTATGAAGTTTTATGTACAATATTTCAATGTTAAAGCACAAAAATACTCTCTATAAAAGCCAGTTTCTTTTATTATACAACTATTCTCTTGGTAGCACTTCCTCTCTAACTGGATCACACACCACCTGAACTGAACCTGACCATCTGGCCACTCTGTAAAGTACAGAGTGTACTCATTGCCATTGCCGTAGCATCCAGCAGCTGGATAGAGAGGGGCAGAGATAACCTGAGAACACAGTGCTCACTCTGATCTCATCCAGATACCAGAGTGTGTTACTTCAGGACACAGATAAATGCACAGCAGTGCCGTAAAGTGCTAACTATAATGGTACATTTTTTTTGGTGCAGAAAAGTGAGTTGTAAAAGCGTGTGGCAGAAGGTTCATGAGTGTGACGTACTGTGCCCAGGTGACAGTGGGTTCGGGGAAACCATCTGCATCACAGGCCAACAGGGCCGAGGCCCCGATGTCTGCTGTCGCGTTCACCTCTGACAGTCGCGCACGGATTGTAGGCAGCACTGAAACAGAACAAAATGAATGAATAAAAAATGACAATGCGAGAAAATAAATGGGTTAGCACTGATTTAAATGACAATACATGATTAGATTTAGTGGGAATAGTGGCCAGTTTCTAATACACCTAATTGTGATTGTCACTTGAAGAGGGAGCACTTACCACATAGTGTGGTTTAACAAAAATCTAAGCTGCTATTAGAATCAAAAATAAATCTCTTCCATGTCATTTTTGCCCTGTACAGTTTCAGTTTTTACTATATTCTGGACTTGGCAAACACAGCTGAAACTGATTGTTGTTTTTTGCTGGACTTAATTGACTGCAGCCAATAAATGACAGGCTTACAGCTAAACCCAGAAATCTTGCTAAAGCAAAAAATCCTAGCCAAATTTGTAGAAGTGAAAAAAGAAATAAATAACTTTTAATGGATGCATTTCCAATACAATAGACCACTAAAAATACAACGATCTATTTGCACAATGGATGTTCTACGGTGGTTAATACTTACCACTGAAAAGTCTAGTAAGAATGAGAGATGAATAGCACACAATTATAATATTGTTTAATATCTATTCACAGTTTTTCTTTTGTATTTTTAAGTACACTTGTTATGTAAGTGTGTTCACATGAACCACTGTTGAAATACTCATGTGCAGCTCGTTTGATTTTGACCCGACAAAGACTCATTTTTGAGTTGAAAACATGTCAGCTTTCAATGAATGACTGCCTGGTTAAGTGTCTCAGATATCATCTTCTAAATAGTGTGAAATAAAGCCATTCATTCAATGTGTTCCAACGACTAATGACACTAGAGAGAGTTTGCCCGACTGTGAATCTATCCAACTGATTTGATTGTTTTTGAAACAGTGCCTGAAATTGGATTATGTTTATTCACAATATTTTGGTCAAGACAAGACCATATGCACAGCAAATCATAATACACTATACGTTTACTTCACACTCATGCACTGGAACACAAATGGCTCCATTTGGTTTTTTAGGGAATGGAGTAGGACATAACCTAATGAGTAAAACTCTGCACAATATAACATGAGTAAAAAAGCTAACCCTATTAAATATAATTAAAAAAAACTGTTGGATAATGTGCCATATTTAAATACCTGAATATAAAAAGTACATATATTCAGTAAAAAACAAACATTAAATGAAATGGATTTGGCCATTACTTAAGTGCTACAAAATCTCCAGCAGTATAAAGTATAAGTATAAAAAATGACTCTTTAAATGTACTTTTTAACAAATATTAACCTAAAAATCTATGCCATTGGTCAATGTTTTTGTAAAAAATATTAGTCTATTTAGGAAATCCCAAAAAACTATGTGTTAATGTTCCATCAAGATATAGTTCTATATGTCACATTTAAAGAGCAACTTGCTTATATGAAACTGCAGCCAAATATACAGTTGTGCTCATAATTTATTTTGGTCTGATAACATGCACACACGTGACACAAACAGGTTTGAATGGCTGCTAAAGGTAACCATCCTCACCTGTGATCTGTTTGCTTGTAATCAGTGTGTGTAAAAAGTCAGTGAGTTTCTGGGCTCCTGACTTTAAACCAGTGCTGCACTGATGTTTCTTTACTCTGAGTCATGGGAAAAGCAAGATAATTGTCAAAGGATCTGCAGGAAAAGGTAATTGAACCGAATATAACAGCAAAGGAATATAAAAAGATATACAAGGAATTTAAAATGCCAATCAGCAGTGTTCAAAGGGAGGGATTCTGTTGAAACCAAACCAAGCTCAGATGGACCAACAAAAAATTTCAGCCACAAAATTTTACTTTTTGGCCACAGCAATAAATGTTACATTTGGAGAGGAGTCAACAAGGCCTAAGATGAAAGGTACACTATTCCTGCTGTGAAACCTGGAGGTGGATGACTGCTGTTTTGGGGATGTGTGAGCTACAAAGGCACAGGAAAAGATGAATGCTGCATGTTATCAGAAAATACTGGAGGAAGATTTGCATGGGTGCACGTTGTTAGCACTCCTGCCTCACAGCAAGAAGGCCGTGCGTTCCAAACCTGGCCGACTCAAAAGATCTCAGCCAACTGTGAGGAGTCTGCACGTCTTAAATGTGTTTTCTCCAGGTACTCCAGCTTCCTCCCACCATCCAAACACATGCATGTACAGGTTAATTAGCAACTCTAAAGTGTCCCAAGTGAATGAATGTGAGAGTGAATGGTTGTCTGTCACTGTCTTTTTCTAAATCCAAAGCACAAACTTTTGATCAAGGTCATTTGAGTAGTTTCTGTTATTATTATTATTATTATTATTATTATTATTATTATTATTATTATTATTAAAAAGATTAAACACAGTTGTTTGACAATAATTTGCTTCACTCAACCACTATGAGTGAGAAAAGTTTTTGTGTTATTATTCATATTCTTAAAAAAATTGCCCCCCCAAAAAAAAATCAGAAAATCTAATGTAAGCTACACCTCACTAAACTACATTTGAGACTTGCCTTGTCTCTGCTTTACTGTCCCCAGTATTATACGTCCACAGTGGGACAGCAGGTCTAGCTGAGGGCCCCAGGTGACAGAGATGAAGTGCTTACCATTGACCACGACCTTGATCATCCTAAAGTCGATTTCTCCCCGGGCCATGACACGAGCCTCGCAGGTGTACATGCCCTCATCTGTCTTCTTGATGCCCCGGATCAGTAGGTGGCCGTTGTCCTGGATACGGTACCGCACTGAAACATGGACAGCACAGAGTGAATGTCAACATTGGGAAACATATTCAAGGATAGTCTATGTTCAATGTTAAGATATACTGCCCAATGATGAATTCATTCAGTGACCGTACTAGTTTACACTGTTGAATTTAAGTGCTTGAAAATATATACTATATATAATGTAAAAAAATATGCGTTAGAAATTCAAAGGCATTTCAAATTCAAAGTCTGATGAAACAATAAATCTTTCGTACCAAGAGAAAGGGGAACGTCATTTGGCAAATCGAACCTGGGTCTCCCATGTATGCGTTATGCTACCATGTGAGGCACAATATATACATATATTTTTTTAGGCTCAATGCCAACATAAATCAACAAAAGAAAAAAAGGGCTGTCTCAAGGTTTCATTTTTTTAAAACCACACACAAAATAATGTGCTAAGTTAAATCACATGGCTATTTTTTGAATTGGTGCCAGACAGAGCTACACTGTTCCTGTTGATCAATTTGATGCCACTTAGCTAAACCAAATTACTTTCTCTGGTGATTATTAATGCCATATTCTGGTCGCTAGAATTTTTAACGCAGCAGTTAAATACAATTACATTTTATTGTAATTTACCTATTTAATGAAAAACTGGGATGCAGTGTAAAAGGAGACAGTGCCTGGTCTTTTTGTTATGTGGCTTGTGCTGCATGAATTAGTTACAAGGTTAACTGAGACAGATTTTTTGGTGGGAGAAAATGTCATTAAAATTATGGAAAGGAGCATGAAAGAGGCTTCTGTAAATGGGGTTAGATTCTATTTTTGCAGACTGAGAAAACCTTCAGTATTGCTTACCTGAATTGGGCACGAGCAATAATGACACAATAGTATTGAATTGCAAAGAAAAGTTTCAGAAAACCTTGCCCATTAACTTTTTGATTACTGTAATATGTCATTTAAACTGTATTGTTCAATACGTGTGGGATTATAGACAGTTAAATGCATTACTCAGACTGTGACACTGTGCATTTGGCATTTATAGATAGAAATGTTGGAATATTACAATTTAGAGTCATGAGAGATGACAATTTTTAAAGTCTCCTTGTGACTTCACACTTCTCATTTGTGTTGGAGGCATTCTATGAGAACACTTTGCCAATAAACAGTGCACCACACAGCATATGGTTAAGTGTTGGTCTGAGAAAGATTTACGTAAGAGTTTGGAGTGTCGGTTACAATTAGTGGTTTTTACAGTGAAAAACACATTCTTGGAACAGGGTCCAGCACCAAAGCGTTTCGACTCGAGGCTCTGCGGTGGTCGCACACAGAGAGGTCACACCGAGGTTAGAACAGGACGGGTCCAAGTGTGAAAACCAGAGGCAATTTTCTCCTTTATCTCCACCTCAAACGTGGAGACGCAAAGTTCAGCCGACCCCGGGAGAGGAGTGACGGATCTGGAACAATGTTGTCCGGGCTTATCCTTTTAAAGGAGCTGTTGGGCTCCTTTGTAGAGACAAGGATGAAAGAGTATAGACTGGGATTTTTAGAGTCGGTATACTTAAAGAGTGTAAAAAGTTCCTTCAGTAAAATTGAATGGATTTCTGAAAGTTTTAAATGAACTCTTTCAGCTTAGTGAGGAGGAAGATGGTTGAGGCTCACTGATGATTTGTGAAAGGAGACATTGTTGCTGCACTGTTGTCACATATTTTAATTTAGTCATACTTTCTCAATATCGAGAAGTCTTATTGAGAAGTGGTGTGGAAAACACCCAAGTTTAGTTAAAGGTATAATATGCAGGATTTTATTAAAAGTTTTAAATTGATTAATCCTTTTGCAAAAATTAACCCTAGGACCATTTTCTTGTGGAAATATTTTGAAAGTTGTGTATCACTTTAACGCCCAGAGACCAGTTGAAACTTAAGTAAAATAAATTGTAACAGTTTATTTTTTGTTTATTTTTTTTTCACTTCACACCCACATTTACATAATCAATGAGTTTTATTGTTCAACCCGGTTCAGATTTTGTCTGGGTGAATTTGTAATTAGGTATTTTTCTCTAGACACAAAGTCACCCAACTAGTGAATCAAAGGTCACTGACTTGTTTTATAAAACATTTATAAAAAATTAAATGCTTAGGTCATTTGCAAAAGAGAAGTTCAAATTGTAATCAGTTTGAATCATGGTTTAATGTGTTTAGTTTGAAATCCTTGTTTGAATAAAATGTATAGTTTCCATCGAATTCAATTTAATCCAGCAAAATTTAAACACACAAAATTTAAACTGTAAACTAGGTTTAACTTTAAACCGTTTCTATTTTCTAAATGGCAGCCTTTTTAAAATGTATTAATCAGAGCAGGAAATCAAACCATATCAAAAGAAGGCATCTGAACTTTTCCATTTGATTTCAAGCCCCAGCTGTACGAGCATATGGTACACAAGTGTATGCAGTGGGTGTTAAATGTTAATAAATGCCAACATCCATTATGAATATTACCCTGACAGCAAGATTCTAAACAATACCTCCAAAAGCACTTGTGGTCAGTGGACCCGGAGAAACATGACCTGCCTGAGTGCACTCTACAATTTAAGTTCAAATGTGTTGTGCTGTGTATGGTCAGAGCCGAGAGCTTGGGTTTTATTGGAGAAAGTTAGCTATATAAAATTATATTTAACATAGTTGTGGGCTACAAATTTTCTTGCTGCAGTTTATGGAGGGATGCAATTTGCATTAACACATGTTCACCAACTAGTGTTCTGGCATTGAATAAAGTTTAAACAGCTGTGAATATGATGGGGCTCCAGCTGCCAGCGTTGCACAATGTGGGTGTGTACCAGTCCTGTTATGTGAGCCATTGAGTGTCTCTAGGGATTGTTACTAAATGGCCACAACGCTACTTTTGGCAGAAATTGTTGGCAGAGATGAGACAGGAACTGGGACCAGAGGTGAATTTAGTTGACTGCAAACATTGGTTTTATTTAATCTGGCTTACCATCTTTAGAAATCTGGATCTGGGCGCCCTTCCGCTTCCAGATGATGGTGGGCGGCGATGAACTGACCACGTCACACACCAGGTCAGCGTCGTCTCCCTCATTAAACTCCTGCGGGCTGGGGGCGCTCCTGAACATGATCTTTTCTGTAGGTGACAAATCAGACCAAAGCATTCACATATGTCTGATGTGAGTCTGCAGTCTCTGCGGGCCAGAGATAAACCGGGGCCTACTGTAGGGTGGGGCTGCATGTGGCTTCTCTTAATAGGTTTGTTGTGTCAGGGTAAACTCAATTGAAGAATGAGACGGTCAAGATAACTACAGTACAAACACCTTGGAAATAAGACATGGGAACTTCAAATATTTGGGACACCATCGTGTTATAAACATAACATTGCAATTCAAAGGGTGTTACTCAATTGCCCGGAGCTTTCCTAGAGAGGCAGCTCCTTCCTTCTCAGATCCTGGGAGCCA
The DNA here is from genome assembly GCA_024349245.1 of Neodontobutis hainanensis. Lineage (NCBI taxonomy): Eukaryota > Metazoa > Chordata > Actinopteri > Gobiiformes > Odontobutidae > Neodontobutis > Neodontobutis hainanensis. The sequence goes on along the minus strand of JALDNG010000176.1, from coordinate 79,992 downwards.
AGGCCAAAGTCCTACCTTACTCCACATGAATGTTTTTTTGGTACAGGCTTCAGGTTGAAAATAAACTGAAAATTTGCCGCCCTAAGGTGTGGTTTCTCTTTTGAGTCACAGAGTATAGTGGTTAATTTAGAGCAAGGCAAGCAGCCGTTAATGAAATCTTTATGAAAGCTTATTAATATCTCTAGTCTCAAAACAAAGGGCCTACACATGCAAATGTTGCATAAAATTTGTCAAAATTCTGCATAAAAAAGTACCTTGCCGCTTGCTAATAAAATAAAAAGTATAGTTATTAATGTAAGTGGGGTAGATCGAGTCCAGATCATGTTGTCACCATTAACTGCCATCGGAAGTGAACAACATTTTCAGGGCGACTGGTACAGTTCTTTAGTCTGCCCCTGAGTTATCTGGACTGCTTTCACACTAACTAAAACAAACTGCCCTAGTTAGTGTACTTATGCACTCTAATGGTTTGTTCACACTTGCCGTGTTTGGTGCGGTTGATCTGTTAGTGCGATTCACTTGAATAAGTGTGAAAGCTCAAAAAGAACCTAAGTGCGCACCGAACACACACTCTGGGAACCCTTCAAAACAGAGGTCTCGGGGCGCTCCCAAGTAAACTCTGGCAGGTTCAATTCAAGTGTCAACCTCAAGTGGACCATAGACGAGCTCAAACAAAAAAACTAATCAAAGCAATATTGTCCCACAAAATTAAATGAGAAGAGGTCAAATGCAATGGTAACATGACTTTTTAGCATTTGGGGAAACAGCACCATCTAATGTGTTTCTTGATTGTTTTCTGTTTTGGTGCAAACTTAATAAAGTGGACTGCAAGTGTGAACACATTCAAAAACATGCACAACAGTGTCACTTCTAAAGTAGGTCTGTGATGACACATGGCAGAAGATGCAGAATGGACATTAATATGGTGGAGCTATGGTAAAGATACTAAAGATTGAAGTCCTTATCGATTAGACAAAAATACAGTTTTATGCATGCATCAGTGGCATATAAAATATCAATTTTTAAGGTCAGTCAACACTTTGGTCTCACAGGATTCTATAAGTATTTTTTTTAAAAGAGATATTCCTATCCCATAAAGAATACCTTATTTATTTATCTTTCACCTGCTCCATTTATGAGTGACAATTCTCTAAGGCCTTCTTAAAACCATTGCATATTCAACAAAACAGAAAACACTTACGGAAGATCTTGACTTGAACTGTGGCCTCGGCCTCAAGTCCGGGGGACTTTGCCACACACTTGTAGATCCCAGCATTGTCCACAGTGGCGTGGTAAATGGTGAGCATGGACGTGGATTCATCGCTGCGGCTCACAAAGATGTCCTGCCGGGTTGGGAGGATCTTCTCTCCGCTGGGGTCGTACCACTCGATGTCTTTAGCATCTCCAGTCACTGGGAAAAAAAACAGCAGGAAATACCTTTTAAGAGCTTTTCGATTAAGAACTTAATTTGAACAGTCTTCACTTTAAAGTGTTGCATTGTACTCTTTGCCTTAAAGTGAACTAGATAAATTTGTTAAATGATATAATATTTCAACCAAAAAGAGATCGCAATAAACTAGTTCCATCAGAGCAGCAGGATGCCAAATTCTTCAGAAAATCCTCTTTTGCAGTTTTGCTCAGAAATTATGCTTGGAGAGATTCTGCGTGCCGTGAAACATAATTAAATTTGATATCTCTCATTTTGCGGTGCCTCAGTGGAAGACATATTACTTTGGAATAGAAAAACTCATGCTGTTTTCAAAGGAATATACATACATAAAAAAGACTAAGCTTGGTTTTCCATCTAATACATTTTAATTTTTTTTTTCTTTCCAATGAAGAAAATAGCACTGCATACATGTCAGAAAACCCATTTTTGATTCATTATGTTTAACAATTTTACCAATGTTTTAACAGTATTTGTACTTTGTGGATAATTTAAATGTGGAAGATTGTGTTCCTACCTTCACAGAGGAAAAACTTGGACTCCCCCACGCTGATTTCCCCTTGTGTCGGAGTGATTTGCACCTGGAGGGCAGCTGCTAAGAGGGAGACAACAGAATATACATTAGTGTCTGGTGGAATGGCGACAGTGGGGCAAAGCTCAACAAGGCAAACTGCAGAATCAAATTGCTTTCTCTGCCCAAACCTACAGCCATATCTCAGGCCCCTTCACAAATGAAATCCAGTAAAGTACAAATGTGGCTGCGTATGGTGACATATATGTATATTTCTATTAGAACAATGTTGTTGTTGAGCCATTAATCCAGTATACTGAAGGTACATTTAGTAGGTAAATGCTCTAAAAATAAATTACTATTCATAGACTGAATGGAGCAAAACTGATTTTGGTTTGGTTTGAACTGACATCACAAATTTCATCTAAAAGTCATTTTAGTCTTTTTTGTTTTTGAATCTGTTGAACCCTCTCCAAATTAAAAAAAAACGAGGTCAAGAACCTGCTCTTGTTCAACAATGATAGCAATCCCAACAATGAAAAAAGCAATTTTTCCCTCAGTGGAGAAGCTGCTGGACGCAAAATGATGATTCACTTACTACAATAAGGTGAGATTTACTTCTGACTATGAGCTGATAGAATAAGACACTTTTTTCTCTACAGGCTGTGCAGTTAGAGTGCACTTTGAATTGTGTGCCTAATACTGGCATGGCAACACCCTGCTGGTACCTCTGCAGAGGCTGCCGAGACACGACGACAGATGACAAGCTCAGAGACATCCCGGGCATACATAAACAGTAGACAGCAGCTTTGTTGAGGTTTTTGCAGTATTTTAGCCCACTCACCTCTCCATTTAGAAAAAAGAGAATAAGGCCCAATCTCAATTCAACAAGAGACAAAAGGGGGTTCCAATACTCAGTTGGATCAAGGGGAAGGAGTAGGGCTGCACACCCCTCCAAACAGAGAGTTTCAGGGACCACACTTCAAATGAAGGGGTAAAATAATTTACCATAATGCATTGCGTTCACCAGCACTGCGTCTGTGAGAGAGCTGCAAAATGGAACTAATTTAAAGAGATTATAAACTACGACAGACCTCTTTTTTTATTCCTTTCCTTTTATTCCTTGATCTTGTTTAGAAATGAATCTGTTTTTTCATTGGAAGGTTTCTGGAAAATGTCTCTTAACATTAGCTTCACATCAACAGGTCACAATCTTGTATTTACAGAACATTTTAACTTTTTATTAGATATGTATAACACCACTAAATGTTTTTTGACAATATCAACTGATATGTCTTGTTTTTGTGGTGGTAGCATCATCATTCTTGTCTCTCATGTCTGTGTCAGCTGACATGTTCAGAGTAAGACTCTTTCATGAAGCTTTCATTCGCTGTATGATGATGATGTATACCAACAAATGTAATATTAGACCATATTGTAATATTATGTTATATATTATTATGTATAGTGGCAAGAGAATTTTTTGGTTTTTTGAATAAATTTGCTTTAAAATATAATCTGATCTTCATCTAATTCATCTAAGTCAAGGGTATTGACAAACATAATGTGTCTAAAAATAATTACACCAAAAAAAATATGATCTTTGTTGAACACACAAATTCAACATTGAAAATGGCAGTGGAAAACCTAAGTGAACCCTTAGAATTAATAACTGTTTGACTATGAGACTATATTATAAAAAAAACTTGAATACATTATGTTATATCTGTTATATTGTATAATATATTTTAAAGCCCTTGTATTTTTATTGACCTTATTATAAATTCATGCGTCTACAGATGTGGTGTCCCATTTCTTAGGGATAGCCTATAATCTGAGCCCTACCCCTTACTTAGGAGGGACAAGGAATACGGCGAAGGGCTAAGTTAGAGAATTTGGACAACAAAATGGCTGTCACATGTGATGTTCATAAGAGTGCACTGGCCTTCTTGGCATTAAAAAGTTGGGTCAGGAAAAAAAGTATAAGAAGCACTAAGCTTAAATAAAAATAAAAAAAAGCACATGCAAACTAACATATACTGTATATTAGAGACTATAGTAGTGTATGTGAGAGACTATAGTATTGCATCTGAGAGACTATAATGTCTCTCACATGTCAACCCCCCGCTGTTATAAGTTGATCTTCTTCTGTGGGTAGCTATTCATAGTACTGCCCCTAAGATTAGTCCAAGATTTATTTTGACAGTGTTTATAAAAGCACTTGCATAAGTCATTCCTGGCGGCTCCCATACTCCACTTCTCTTTACCCCCGCTCCTCTCGGCAGGTGATAAAGTATAATACGCTTTATCACAGAATATCCTCCACCCAGCCCCTAATGCGAGTCATCTCTCAGCATCAGCTAAAGCTCTGGTGACACATGAGAAAGTCTGCACAGAGTCAGTATGGGGTATTAGGGCTATGGCAAGAAATAAGGGACTGCCTGCTGAGAACAAAGACAAAAAGATGAATATGAAATTTGGAAGGATGAGAAGTTGTAATTATATTCTTTGAGAAAAAAACAGAACTGAAGAATATTTGCATAAAATCGAATCAATTTACATTAAAACAGAATTAGAGTAAGGTTATGCCACTTTTTTTTCTCGATTGGTTTGGATATTTTACTTTTGGAGTTCAAAGCATAATGGATGAACAACTGTGGAGTACCTCATAAGTCCCAACAATGACCCCTGAGGTACTCCACAGTTAAATAAAAAAAGGTTTAATTTCAATATTAACAGTGTCTCATTGTAGTGTATGTGTAAGACTATAGTAGTGTATGAGAGACTATACTAGTCCACTCCAAATTATTATATTATATAGTTCAAAAATTATTTATTTTGATATATGTACCAATATCCAATTTAAAAGTTGCATCGGGGAAAAAAAACGCTATGCATCATAAAATGTAAATGTCAGAGGTTTTGTCAGTTTTCACATTTGAGCCAGACAGAAGTTGATTCCATCTTGTGCTCTGGGTTGCATCAAATAAGTAAAAAAAACATAAAACACTGCTGATCCACTTTGTATGCTACATCATTTGCAACGTTTTTTAGTTGAATTTAAAGTTAAAGATCCAATGTAATATACAATTAGGTTATGGTATTGCCATCTGCTGGTCATTTTGAGCATAGCAAAATATAACCATAAATTGCCATCTTTTGGTTACAACAATTACTACAAACGCATAAAACACAAGATAGTGGTGAACACAAACTACGGTGGAACAGTCAGAGCATGCACAGCGAATCGGTTTAGCTTCGGCAGCGCTAAACATCTTCTGAAAGTATAAGCAATGGAGAGTCTGATTAAAAAAAAAAAGATTGACATGTGTTACAGATAATGTGGATTTGTTAAATGTGTCTTTACAATATATGCAGAAAAATGGATTTGTTACAAAGGCATAGAAAAGTTAGCATTTGTAAAAAAAAAAATAAATAATAAAAATACCCATGTACGTGTAACCAGCGCCTAGCTATAACAGATACTGACTATAATTCCAGCAGGGTAACTTTGTAATTTAACACATTTTCAAAAGCCTGGATGCAATGGAAGACTTCTTTTTTACATCTGTGCCTGTCACACGTTCCATACAACTTCAGCCCAATGTCTCAATGTGAAGCAAGTGAAAGGGCCATACAACTTGTTTACATTGATGTATACAATTCTCTTGCATGTGTCTCATAAATGCATCCACACCTCACATTGGCAACAGCTGCTTAGTTTGGATTTAACAAAATAATTCTTTCTTTTATTACTGCTGTGCTTTGGGTGGCAGCTTTGTCACGTGTATCCAGTTGTGTCTTAATATATTATTTTCAAGATTGGATGAAGGTGCTTTATGTATGTGCTGAAGACCTGATCAGAACATTATCATTCACATCTGCCCACTGACATGACTTTCGATGTGGTTTATTTTTAGATGACATGCTCTAATTTAAGACTTTAGGCAAGGCAGAGACTGTAGAGCACCAAAAAGCCTCACTGATGTGGAACTTGAAAGAGAAACCCAACCGCGACACCAGCATGTTGCCACTTCACACAAACGAACGAGTCAGTCTCAGCCCTGCACCATCTAGAGGTTCAGGGGAGAGCTCGTCGAGGACTCGACTTTCAAAGACAAGGTAGACAACTGTCATCCCGGCGAGATGAAACGGTGCTGTTTCGTAACGCCACGAGTCCACAGCGCAGATAACACACTTGTGAATGAGAAAAAGCAAACCTCTCCCGAGCTTTTTTAGCTACAGCCTCCTGCTATGTGAAAAGCCATTATCATTCCACTGCAGAGGTGAAGCTCTGCCAATGCAGGTGTCTACTAGAAGAGCGCTGCACTGGAGCGAGTCGAATATTGCTTTTGTCATTTCATTGTTATGCAGTGTCTTCGGTGCGGATTTATATATGTCGAGGAATATTTATATAGAACACTGCATGAAGCATGCTGCAAGGGTTTTCTGTTTTGTAGAAGACTTTGAGCGCTTATGACAAGTTTGCCATCCAACTTTCAACTTAAGAGTTGTTTTTTTCTGAACTGTTCAAAGGTATACTACTGTAAGAAACGTTGACATTTTTTATGTGAAAAGGTTTGTGTGTTTTTGCCTTAAAGTCTGCCTTAAAGCGTTTTATTAATGCCATTGTTTTTAGTAGACGTTTTTGAATACATCAAATAAACCTCAGCCAGGACACAAATCATCTTTATTAAATTGGGGGGCACACAGAGGGCACAAGTTGTGTATGTTTCATGTGGGAGCTCTATTTTACCCTAACAATGAAGAAAAGTACAAAAGGCAGCAGAGAGCTCTCAAAAAGTCTCTTCTCTTGAATAATAAAAAAGGATGTAGTATAGTGCCATAATAGAACATACTGTAGCTATTATAGATATAGCAGCTATCCCTGTTTGCAGCACTGCTCTTGATCAGGTCCAAACTTTATCCAGGGTACTTATGTAATGTGTTCAAGAGAAACTAAACTGACTCTCCTGCAACATTCATCAATTCATATTCAGCTGACATTTTATCCATTCAAATGCATCTCATTGCTTTTTTACCACATACATATTTAGCATTGCCTTGCTCCATGCAATGTTTTTACAGCTTAACACGCTCCAATCTTGTCTTAGCAATAATGCCCATGATTGGTATGTCTCTAGCACAAGGTTATTGTGACCTTTGTCCTGTTCTTAAACCTGGTGACCTGGCCTAACTGTTCCCACCTGTGCCCGTCTATAACAAAACGCCTTTGTGCCTTGATAAGCATCAGGCATAACCCTGTTTAAACCAGAAAGCCTCTAAAAAACACGACTAAAGTCCATTTAGTGGAAGAAAAAGGTCATCCAAACACTGCTTCTGCCAAACGCCTGACCTGCCTTCGCTCATAGACAGCCATGGAAACCCGCTGTGTGTTTGCAATCTCAGGGCTGGAGGTAGATACAAAGAAAACAACATATCCATTTCCTCCACCGCATCCAGTAAGATCCCAGATAGCGTGTTCAAACCTTGTGCTTTTAGCTCCTAAGACTAAGACAACTGGACCGAAATCAACTGATGCTATCGTCAACACTTAAGACAACAAAATGACGTTGAGGCAGTGTGGGAACGATAGCTATTCCCAGAGCTGTTTCGTAGTGGACGCCTGTAAAGAGGTCACTTGTACCTGCTTTTCTCTCAGATGAAGTGCTTGTTCAATCTCATGCATCAAGTTAAAGTGTGGCAACGTCTCTGCTGAGAGCACGGGGATAAAATCAAATCCAATGTCAGCAAGTGTTGGAGTGAATACAAATATGAGTTTGGGGCAGGAGCGTCGGTATCTACATAAACAGCCTTTTATTAGATATTTTATTCTCAAATAAAGTGGTAAAAACTACAAGATATTCAAATTGTACATTAGATGTTATGTTAGGTACCACCAATTTAAACAATAAAAGGCACTTCCGGCCGAATAATGGCTGTATGAATAGTGGATATAGTGAGAGTGATATGTTGTAAGGCTTATTATCAGTAGGTTCAGATCATTTTTATCATTTGTCAAACACACAAATTAACATGTATTTCTTAACTTTGCGGTTGGTTTTGACCATTTACAGTGTTTTTATTAATTCTTTTAAGATACAACATGTCCCTGCAGGGCTACTGTAGCTGTACACCGGTTCTAAAAAGAGAGGCTTTTATTATCAGTAGAAGACGAGATGAATTTGAAATGATAGAAAATGAATGTGCCAAAGTGAGCTCAGATAAATGGGATAAAACTGTTGTGCTCATGATAACTCAGGACACACAGCAATCTGCCATCTACTCTCTTTTATAGCTCTATCTAAAGACTCTTCAGGCAGTCTGCCTCTTTTCTGCAGCAGTGTTTTGCACCTTCATCTTTTAGTATGAGACGCTCAGATATCACTGTCACAGCGTGCTACACACTTGCAAACACTCTTTATATCAGCATGGTGTCACTGGGATAACACTCAGAAAACAAACCCTTTCATTTTAAATCACACGGTTACCGATATTGACTGACCATTTAAATAAGTACACCTTATTCATTCCATTAGAACAATTTGAATAAAACTCAAAGTAAACTGCTTCTAGCCAACTGTACAAACATTATTAGACATGGTGCTATAGATGTTTGGTCTCTCCCTGCAAACAAACAATGGAACAAACAAAAAAAGGGGGCTTTGGAATGATCCCGCTTAAAGGTTTGATTAAAGAAAAGGAATGCACAGTACTAATTGTTAATGCAATTTCTGTAAGATGCCAAAATGAGTTTGCAGCACTTGTTAAATTATATAATAAAACACTGTTATGCTGTTATAACAGACATTCTAATTGACTACAGTTAATGCTTGCCATTGTGAAACTGCAAAACAAAATAGACAACATAATTAGTCTTCTGCTTAATCCTAACAAAGAATAAAAATCATTCAACACGCTCATTTTTATTTTATTTTATTTTATTTTTTTGGGCTTGGGTGAAATTACAAATTACAAACTTTGATGATTGTTTTTAAGCCAAGTGCGTCTAACTTTCTTTATTTTTCTATATTCCTTGTTGGCAGAAGAGGGACTTGCAGGTCAGACTTGAATTAGACTTGTGTCTAATTGCATGTCAAACCCAGCTCTGTTGAAGAGTGCGTCTCAGGGCAGAGTTGCATGCTGCATGTTCAGGTTGAGTAATATCCCCCGTGCTGCTGTGCTCAGGTGTGTTTACTCACTAATCTCTCAGTCACACTCATCCCACAGCCCTGTACATGACTCATACACTCTCCCGAAATGATCTTTGCATATCCCACTTGGAAAGTCTCTGCGTTAATAAGATGCAGTATTCTTGCTTTTAACACAAGCCTCTGACTCCAGTTGAACTTAAAGGCCACCGTTCCTAAAAGGCAGTGGAAAGTCTGTAGTCCATCGCAGCTATGGGCTAAAGTAAAAGTAAAAGTACAATGATAAAGCCCAAATTTAGATCTGTATGATGATTTTTTTTTCATTAATACATGTAGAGATGTAAGGTTTCAGAGTTTTTCAGCGGTACCTAAAGAACCAAAAATATTTATGAAGTTGTACGTTTAGAGCCTGAAAGATATAAAACAATTTTCGTATCCATGTGAATGCATATTGTTTTCATAACCTTTGCCATAAGTGACTGTCTCCAACTCCCTGCATCTACACATTTGTAATTGAGACTCACATCAAACATTAGAGAACAGCTAAAAATGCTAATCTAAGTTATTATCAACACTCATTTTCATTGTCTATTGTGTCTCAGTATTAAATCTAAGCAGCTACAAGTATCCTTCTTCCATGTTCCAGAGTCCCATTTAGATGAAGAGAGCGAGACAGCAAAAAAGGCAAGTGTAACATACCAAGTGTGACCTTAGTGTAACATATGACATGACACTCTGGGTTTTTTACACCACAAGGCTAAAAAAATAAATAACTATTGATTCTAAACCACAAAGTATTTTTTTTGTCGATGTTTTTAATCCCATACAGCTACCATGTTGAAAATGTCATTAATTTCCCAGAACTGATTAATTTCCCAGAAGCTGATGCCTTTAATATGTTCACCGTTATGAACTGTCCTGCCTGTATTACTTACTTACCTCCTTTTGTGGAACAAAAGTTAAAATCCATCTATGCTGGAACAGTACACTTTGAATGAAGACATTTTCAATCTACAGACTGACTACAAGTCAGTGTCTAATTCTATTACATATTTTATTTTTTAGACAAATGTAAATAAACTAATCTCAATTTCAATTTCTGCTCCATAGAACTGGGATCCTGCATAAAAATCAAAGTTAGCCAATGCTGGATATGCTCTTATTTAGCTTAAATGGTCTGGTGCTTTTCAGAAGACACACTAAACTTTGCATACAAATTGTAAGCTGATACATGATGAGGAATTAAGTCTGCAGTCAAGATGCTGAGTGCCCAGTAAAGTCTCTATAATCCCCTCACCAGAGAATGGCCAGCGACCACATCTTCACTGAGAGCTTTTGGTCATAGACATTAAAAGCTACAAGGCATATTTGCTTCACTGTCTGAAGGAATTATTTGAAAATGAATAGCCCACTGCTAATGTGCTTCAGCGCTTACCACAAAGAGCTCTGAGTGGGCGCTCTAATCAACTTCTTTCTGAAGATTATCAAATTAATAACTTTAAAAGTCACTTGACTCAGCAAGAGATGCAAACAGAAGAAGTGTGAAATAGAATGGATTTGTGAAGTAAATTAATAATATGAGGTCTCAACTTGTTTACTGCAGAAGATGCTATTTATTACTTCAACCAGCTGCCATAAAAGCATGTTTATTCTTTGAAAATATTGAAAAAGTTGAATACATTTACACAATATGGAAAAATATAGAACTCCAAACCGCAGTAAAAACATTATAATGACCTAATTATATAATATTTATATATACTATACTATTATACTAATTAAGGCTAATTTCTGATTTGGTGACCATATATATTTCCAAGATTTCAAAATGGGTCACTTCAATTTAGAAAAGAAACGGCATTTGTTTGCAAATGGCATTAGCTTTATGCAATATATTTCCAACTGACAAAGGGGCATTAATCTCAAACGAGATGAAAAGATGAAGATGTAAATGGCAAAGTTATGAGCATTTAGGCAAGAACAGCTAAAGGCTACAGACTTTGGACAAGGCTAAACTTGTTGTTTTAGGACCTATCCTTTTAAGTGAAGGCTATAGCCTACTTGTTTTATCTGTTAACACAACAATAAAACAGCAGTAGCTCAGTGGGTAGAGCAGTCGTCTTTCAACCGGAAGGTAGGTGGTTCGATTCCCACTCTCCCCACAGTTCATACTGTCGTTGTGTCTTTGGGCAAGACACTTAACCCACCTTGCCTCCAGTAGCTGTTACACTGGTAATTACTGTAGAACAATTTGTGAATGGGTCTATCAACAAGCAGAATGAAAGTTAAAAAGAAGAAAAAAACCTTCAGCCTTCTCATATTTTACCATAGCTATTACCGCAAATGTGTGTTTAAATTTCCCTAATGTGCATTTATTTTCTATGTGTTTATAATGACAATATGCATTCTATTTCTATTACAATTTGTAAGCACTTTTTGTAATCTCTGGTTGTCAGTTCTGCTGTCTTTGATGAAGAAGCACAGGTTGAAAACCTTTGTGTGGCTTTTAGCTGCTGTAACGTAAATGGTTGTGTAAATACAGCAAATATTCAAGAGACTGTGCACACAGCTAATATATTGACTTCTGTCAATTAAAACATTTGCCAAAAATTTTGGGCTCTCAGTATAACACAACAGCTGACCTCACATTTTTCTGTAATAGTCCGGCAATTCTTAAGAGTATACCTCTGAAATACAAAGTAAGACTTTTTTCCCGTCTTGGATCAGCATGTCTAATTGGAAGCCTGGCAGCCTCTGCTCACTGGCTCCATTACAACAGTCAGCTGGTGGTGTTTAACATGCAAGTCATGTCAGAGAGAGCACACACTCCACTAGACAGCCACAGCCGGCCAGAGGCACGTATAGAGGCACGTATAGGGGCCACACGGGACCCCTACAGCATTTGAGGATGTGCGACTCAAAGAAACAGCTGCACCTCGGCAACACCTCAGTCTTGATTGATTGTGATATTTAAAGTCAAGTTCCGTGGCCTACATAAAAAAGTTAGCACAACAGAGACAGCAATACAGACCAGACCAACACAGAGACCATCCATGCACATACATTCACTGCAAGCTTGTTTCTTTCCATAGATCTGCCCACGTGTTCTGCAATTTTTATTGTATTGGGGATTGACATAAAATACAAAATTAAAAAGTGTACCACAAAGCGTTAAAGCTCATTACATATTTATTAATATTTCCTGGTATGCTGTAATAGAGCAAGAAATTACCCAATTTGGAATAAAGTCAGAATTGGAAAGATACTATATCTCAAAGAGAAAGGGCATTCCTTTGAGGACAGCAATGTCCAAATCCTGGCCAGAGAAGCCAGATGGTTTGAGAGGAGTTAACTAAACCCTCACTAAACAGAAAAGGGGGCCTCCATTACCACTTACCAGCTATTAACAACAAGTCAAATCAAAACAGTTTCACTGTAGAAGGACATTATCACCTGAAGGGAGAAGTTACATTAATGATCTACAGGAGCATTACGAATCTCCCTTTCAAGTTAACAACTAAGATCAGAAGAACCTGTCCCTCTAGAGATATAAGCTCATCTCATGTATCAGTGGAACTCGAATGAGGAATGAAACGTCTTCACCTTTATCCATACATGTGACATAATGCAACATGCTGCTGTGACGTACCGTGACATTGCGTGATACATCCTGATATAAAGTGACATACCATGGCATAATGTGCTCCTCTGTGGTGAAGAGATTAATGCACCTGACTTGGGTGCAGGAGATTGGGAGTTTGATTACCCTGGGGAGCAACTCCAGCGACAGGCCCAGTCTGTACCTAGACATAATGTGAAGTATCTTGACATGCTGGGACATTTTGAAATAATGTAGCCTACTGTGACATTGCATGGCTGATTATAAGACACATGTACAAATCCACTTCCCTTTTAAATATTGAATCAAATTGCTGCCAATCATAGTAGTGTTTGGGAAAACCAGAAAAAGGGCAAAGTTACTCCCTGCATTCATTTAATAGAAGGAATCTCATTTGTGGAAATATTATATCATCTCAAGACTGGACTCAAATTCCTTATCATGTTGATTTTACTTTTTTTTTTTTTTAAAGTACTGCATAAATGATTGCATCAGTGCTAGCTTGATGACACAGTGACATTCTAGGTGGCAACATGCTGACACATTGTGAAAAAATTTGTAAGCCACCAAAAAACTACTACACTTTAAATGTTTTTATGTATGCCATTCCCCAATTCCCTTATTGGAGAACATAACATAGATACAGTGTGGTGTACTTTGCCTGAGATTAGCTAAGACCTGTTTTTTTCATATAAAATATATAATGCATCTGCCACATCGAGTAACACATCAAAATCCCAGCCTTCCAAACACCTAACAGTGTATCTGACCCTGCACAGGAAACTAAACGTACTCTCATTTGCCCCGTCTCTGTACAAATTGGCTAGACAGGTGTTCTTTGATTCCCCTGAGGCGGTACATGTGAGGCAAAGGAAAATGTAGTTTTAAAATATAATGGCAAAAATGTGCTCCTAAGCAGGCGCTACTTCATTCCATACAGGATTTATGAGCCATTTTATTGCTTTTATTTGATCATCTAAAGGGAAAGTGGAGAGAGGATTTGGAGTGAACACGTCATAGTGGTCTAGACCCATTTAAGAACCTCCATTTGTGGCAATTTAGATGCCGGGACTGCCAAATCTGTAGTAATAGGGATGACAGTGACTAAAGCAGAACAGGATATTTAAAATAATAAAATCTGACTTTTGACCATACATCACAATTTGACATTCAACTGAATTATTACAAAACAAGTGTTATTACATCATGTTACCTTATCTTGCACTGACAAAATGGGGACAATGATAGGTTAGTTGTCTGGTATGAATTGAATCACCAGTCTTAAACCAGTCTCCAGATAATCATTCAGTTGGTCAAAAATTATCACTTGAGAATAAAAGCAAAAGTAAGAAAAATGTCATAAAATTAGGATCTGGAGATGATTGTTGATGCTTGCTGTGATGCTCAAGTCAAAACTTGTTTAATAACTTGGGGGAACCTCTCCTTTCATCAATCTGCTCTCAGGCATAGGGCTAACGCTTTCAATATTTACATAATTCTCTGCTATATACCGTGCTTACTTGTCATAGATATTTGGACCATGACCAATTCAATGTAATTCCTGTGGTTTTGTTTTTACTATAGACATAGGGTCATCAACTAAGTCTGCCCCCCCTGGCAGGGGGGCCAGACTTTCAAACTAAATATATATATAAAGAAATACATACCTTTGCTTTTTTTTGAATATTAGATTATTTCACTGTTAAATATATTTTCTTGTCAAACTGATTTTGATAATGCAGGGCTCCAGACTTTTTTCAACACCATCCTGAAAACCAGTTCCAACTGTCCTGAAGTGAATGTCCACTGTCCCTATATTTATTTGAAATAGAGCCTAATGTTTGCCCATTTAGATAAATGAACTTAAAAAATATAAATCTAATTCTAAATTTTCTCTGTACAAAACTTTACGTTGGACACTCATACTCTTTACTCCTAATGGCCTTCATTCATCAAAGTTGCGTAAAAAACGGGTGCAGCTCTGTACGTAAAAGTGGTCATATAACATGTGGGATTTATGAAACTGTGCGCCAGGCCAATCCTGGTGTATGCACAACCAGCAGTTGATAATTCCAGAGGACTGAAACTGCCATGATTTGAATGAAACGCCTCTAAATATACACTGGACACACTACACGCTGGACTCGCCCACAGCGTTTATGGCATCAGAGCTCAAAACACGCCAAAAAGAGACCCTCCCGAATACGCATCTTTGAGCTCCTGAGGCCAGCCTCAACGGAACCCGGAGTATTAGAGGGATAGTAGACCTCTGTCTACTTTTAATGTGTTTAACAACACTGATGGACGCACCTGTAACACTGACAGACGCACCTGTGACACTGAGAATGCACCTGTAACACTGATGGACGCACCAGTAACACTGACAGACGCACCTGTAACACTGACGGATGCACCTGTAACACTGATGGACACACCTGTAACACTGATGGACGCACCTGTAACACTGACAAATGCACCAGTAACACAGTCAGACACACCTGTAACACTGACAGACGCACCTGTAACACTGACAGATGTACCTGTGACACTGACGGATGCACCTGTAACACTGATGGACACACCTGTAACACTGACAAATGCACCAGTAACACAGTCAGACGCACCTGTAACACAGTCAGACACACCTGTAACACTGACAAATGCACCAGTAACACTGACAAATGCACCAGTAACACAGTCAGACGCACCTGTAACACTGACAGACGCACCTGTAACACTGACGGATGCACCTGTAACACTGATGGACACACCTGTAACACTGACAATTGCACCAGTAACACAGTCAGACGCACCTGTAACACTGACTGACGCACCTGTGACACTGACAGACGCACCTGCAACACTGACAGATGCTCCTGTAAAAATGACGGATGTGTAATATGGTATATTTTCAAAGTGCCATTTATAAATAATGGTTTTGCTGCTCAGCTTGGTGTTGATTTTAAATTTGTGTATATATACACAACCTCGTGACCTGGCGTGCCAAATATTGCATGGAAATGATTGTACACCCAAAATGAAGCTCCTTTGATAAATTAGAGTCAGTGGCTGCAGCAGAGACACAGAAGACAGCACATGATCCACCAGAACATTATTACATCTCTCTGACAAGGGCCTAAGTGAACACTAAGTTTAAGACGGGTCTGACTGTGTTATGAAATAAAGTGTTATAGTTAAGCCTCTTTGCTAAATTACTGCTCACATTCTCTCTGTTCTCCTCCTGTAACAGGACATTTAGGGTTACTTTTGTCTGTTTTGGAGAGAGTAAAGCTCAGCCTCAGACACACACTTGTTTTTGTCTTGTTTTAGACTTATGATCCACAAGGAATTTGGAAGGACTAAAAAATATTCCCATCGTAAATAATTATGAACCAAAAATGCATCTGAAGAAGACCCAATCCAACAGTTATTTGCATCCTCGAACATAACAAGGTTAATGTTTCCAATTTGTCTCTCTAAAGCAGATAGATTAGCTTTTCAGAACCGCAATTGTCGACACCACTTACCAGGGACCTGCCCCACAAAAAAAATAAAAATAACACACACATAGCAGCCATTTCAGCCATTTCAGTGCACTGCGCGGGTGTCAACCTTTAATCAAATTGACATAGACGTCAGCTCCTAAGCTTCTTCACTTCACATCACTCAGTCAGTCACTATCACTTTTGTCAGGATTACGCTGGTTGCCATCAATTTCTCCCACAAGCACCACTTCAGCCGACAAGTGTATGAATGAAGTGGGGTAAGGCTTGTCTGTATTTTTGGAGCTCTGAGACAAATCATGGATAACCAAACTTCTGCATTAAAGCAAAGTAAAATATAAACAACAACATAAACAACCTAACTGGCATTCTATAATGGGATGCTATCATTTTTAGGTTTGCCATGTTAAAAAAAAGGTTATTTTAAAAGAGTTGAAAATAGTTCTAAAGTTAGCTGTCACTGTCTGAAATGTGCCATAGGCAGTTGTTATCAGTGTGACAATTGTAATCAAGCCTCCATTAACTGAGTACCAGTCATATTTGAGACCAGAAGCTGTTTAGAAACAAGATCATATAGACTTTAGGGATCAAGACCAACTGAAGATCAAGATCCAATCCAAAGACCAAGAGTCAAAATCTATGGGAACAGGTGCCAGGAAACAAAGTCCAAACTCACATTAAGCACTTTTTAAAAACCTTCATAAATTTAAAGAATCATACTCTGTGGTAGGCTGTTCTTGTTTTAAAATCCCACGTCCTTTAGGTCTCTTCTCAGACAAAGGCCAATAAAAACTAATGACAGTCACCTTGATTAAATTTGTCTGGATCTAGATTCTAACCACAGTCAAGGTCTACAGTATATTCTTTCAATGTTTTACTATACTCCTAAATCTTAAAAAGCTTTTAAAAAGCACTTTTTTGTTGGCAATCTCTAGGCTGTCACTTGGCTAAAATGGTTGTTTAACACCTATTTCAGTGTTGAATCTAAAATGATGAATTGTCAACACAGCATTTTTACATTCTAATATTGTGAGTTATTTACTAGTGACCTCTTCCAACATAAGTCATAAGACTTATGTTGGATTTATTCTGGTTGCTCATTATTTGAGTCTAACTGAATTGAAATAACAAGTGCTGCCAATGCACTTAGAAAACCTGCAATAGGAAGGAAATATTCACTGCATAAAATCCATACACATTTGTGAAAGCCCTCAGAGATCTGATGTAAAGCTGATTAAAACAAATCACTATTCTTCCCTTCTTCTCGTGCAATTATGTGCTCGGCCTGCAGTTCTGATCCTCTCTAAATTAATGAATCCCTAATACCATTCCAATATCCTAACCTGGCCTGATCTAATTTCTGTTTAATTATTGCACATTAAGAGCAAAACAGAGAAGTATTCCTCTTTTGTCTGATTAATCTGTGGCTCTGTGCTTCGACAGTGTTACGTTATAAAACCAGAGAAGCTACTAAAGAAAGGCTAACATGCAGCAAAGGGCAGAGGGAACAAAATTGAAGCAGGGCTGAGTGTGGATAACTGCAAATAGTGCAAGGTTAAGACAAAGGGTGGTCATTTATTGCAAAGCTAACATTGATGTAGGAATAAAGTATCCTTAAGCAAGGTTGGTAAAAATACCAAAAACTAATAGTCTCAGGCAGTGAGTTAGTTGCAAATCAAAACTCCCCTGGGAGTGTAATTTACGGCATTGAAAGTAATACAAATGCTATTTACACACTACAAAAGACGTTTTCAGTTGCACAAATGTTAACTTGGTCAATGTGCCAGGAATCCAAAGTATTAAACAGGTTTTTATTGTACAGGTTATAATAAATGACAGACCAGTCCCAGAGTAACAAATAGTTGATAGTGGATTTTTTTATTTGGGTTTTTTGGCAAAAATGAAACGCAGTCACAACCAATATGTGACATATTGCACAATTCACAAAGCTAGCAACCATGTAGTGGGGGCAGGCAGTAAATCCTATTTTTGATATTTTCAGACTGGTTGAGCTATTGCCCAGTATTAATTTAACTGCACTGGGTCTAAAGGCTCATTTATACTCTGCGTTAGATCTGCATTCAGATATGGACAGAGCCTTCTGTGTGTGCTCCGCTTTCAATTGGTCTATTTCCCTAAGCTTTCGCATAGAGACCAATGGAGCAGGAGCTGCGGTGGCTGTACCTGACTTCACTGGCAGCAAGTTCTTAAAAGCCTGCATGAAGATTAAAGTGTTGAAAGTCACATTTATGGAGCCAAACCTAATTCCTTGTCCTCAAGATGAAACATTCACAGGCAACTCAGACAAATGCCTTGTCTCTTTCTCAAAATATACATTCTAAAAAACATTATTAAAAACCACCAACCAATCCAGCGTCAGTGTCTGTGAGTGTTTCCAGTAATCTTAAAAAGCATTGTTCTTTGTCAGAGTTTGTCAGAGAATGGGTATCCATGTGCATACAAATATCTGGAGGGCTAAAATGTCACTTTACCCTCTGCTAAACATTGATTTTTTTTCTGGAGAGTTTCAGCTTATTTGTTCATTAAGGGCCGTCCATGAAAAGTTTTCCTAATGTGAACCGCTTCGACCTGAATATGAGTCGGCTAAAACCAATTAACTTCTGCGCCTCCCCAGACGCACTGCAATTAACACGGAGGCTATCACTTTAACTTCAAAAAACAGAGGTGTTAGAGTTGTACTAGCAAAACTCAAATTACAGTCTTGAAATGTCTCAAATTCAGTTTTTCTTTGTTTTATGTGACATGAGGGTTGTGTTACTTTGCACCAGTCTATTCTGGCCCATATTGACTCAAATGGTTGACCACTGAAATAAATCTCCAAACTCAGAACTAAGAACAAACCCAGCTGTGGTTACTATTGGCAACAAACTCCTTTGTCAAAGTGCTGTTCTTTTTCTCTTTGCTGTTTCTTTTTTTCTGTTCTTTAAAAACCTTTTCTCATTGTCAAGGGCAAGTCATGTTCTCTACGTTTGCCTTTATCAAAGTACGAGGCTTTTTACTGAGAAAATGGACAAGAATAAATCGGGTCTGATGCAACATATAAAAAACAAATGCAGCAGGGCCATTGCATTATTTTAAGATGCCTTTCCAGTTTTGTTAAAGGAATTAATCAGCATTTTTGCACTACAATTGTATGTGGTACTTTTGTGTGATTTGTTTGGGTACTATAAGGCATTTTACGGATATATTTAAGCACATTGTGTCTCTAATGTACTTATATAATCACAACAGTGAAGTTTGGAAATGTTGCTTGAAGCTTGACATATATTTTGCCAAAAAGTGTCTGTCTTTGAGGAATTGAATGTTTATGCTTACACAGACTGTGGTAAAAAAAAAAAAAATGAAGTAACTAGTGTGCACCATAATTAACTAATGAGGCCAAAAGGGCTCCAGCGCTGCCCCCTCCTCTCTCTTCATGTGACCCAGAGCTGGCCCTCCATCAGAACCTACTGATAATCACTGCAGAGTACGCGGCTCCCCAGCATACTAATGGACACACAGAAGCCAAGGCCAAGCACTGCAGTCGCCACCTTTAATCATCACGCTATTTATAAATCAGCTATTTACCATATGAGCCTCTGGATATGTGGTTTGCAGAAATGGAAGTGTTTGGGCATGTTTCGTTTGGCTTACAAATATAAATGGGCAGATGGAAGGTTATGGCCTTCAGCTGTCATATGAAAAGGAACATGTCAATGAAGCAGCAAGTGAACTATTTTCCCTTTACCCCCCTTGAAAGTGTGTGATTGATTGGTTAGTCATCAATAGTTAAAGTAAAGATAATCAAAACTAGTTGGCAAGGTTTAAACAAAGTGATTTTATTGTGTAAATCCTGTAGTACATTACTGTCTGTTTTTGACGCCTGTGTGAAAGCAAATTGTAAACCAAAAACAAGATATCTTCAAAGTAAAGCTATCTAGAGGTCTAACAGTAGATTCATTTTTTTATGTGATAGACATTATTGTTGCGAAGGGATCCATGTCTACTGCGTTCACCCTCACAACATAGCTCCAAGGATGTTGAAATTAAAACCCTGCAGAATGATAAGTTGGCTTTTCAAGGAGTGGCAGTCAGGCCTGACTTGAAGGAGGACTCGGGACTGACCCAGAACATGCTGGAGGGACTGTCTCTCGGCTTGGGAAGAAGTGACTGTGGAATGGCAAGTCTGGGCATCGTTGCTTGGACTGTGGCCTGTGACCCAGTCGAAGATAAAGGGAAGAAGATGCTCCTTCTTTTCCTACAAACTTGTCCTAATGTGCCAAATTCCCATTGTTATATTTTTTGTCTTTTGGTAAGATTTATTACCAATACATTTAAACATTTATTATAAATATGTGGAATACATAAAAAAACATCAGGTCTCACATCTGTCTTTGCTCTGAACCAGTTTTCAACCAAAAGCCTGCGAGTCTGTGGAGATGTTGTCGCCTTATCCTTCATGGGCCAGCAGCCTCATCTGAATACTTGACAGTGGTTAAATGACCCGAGCAGCGTTTTGACAGCGAGTGCTTTAGATAAACTCACTCAAATGGATTCAGTCAGAGCTTCCCCTCGAGGCACATGAAAGTCTCCGAGCTTCTCTTGACTCCAGGGTCGAGTGCTTATCACCCACTACTCTGCCCAAATACACTTCTGCCATTACACGCCAACCCTGTGTCGCCGAAGGACATGTAATGTTCAGATTCCGTTCACTACAACCACCATTTAGATGGTAAAAAAACAGAAAAGGCCACTCTTCAATCGCTGATCCCATCAAACAGGTGAGCTAAAAAAAAAGGCTGGTAAACACGCAGGTGCTGACCTAACCTCATCAGCGTTAGTACAGTCCATTATAGCAGGTCTAGGGGTGTTTTCTCTGAAAGGAGTAGTCAGCATCTGTGTAAAAGGATGCCTTCATTATCGGGGAACACACTCATCTGCTCAGTGGCCTTTTGTTTTGAGAGTCTACCAATTTTCTTTGTGGCTTTCTTCAGTGTCCAGACACGACCTGAAGCAGTGCACATTTGTCTTTATGATTACAGCTTCTAAGAAGATTCTATTAGTGTCTGTAATACTAATACATACAATATATTTATTGCACATATGTAACTTATAACAGCTCCTGATTACCTGGTCAGTCCTTAGTCACGACAATAGAACCAGCATTTTATTTTTTACATTATTAATATTCTATATAAGTAAATTATTCTATTGGATCTTAATTTCTTCAGGACACAACCTGATATCACGTAATAGCATATTATAATAGGAAAACTATATATTAATACACTATCTAGGCTGTATTATGAAGGATTTTTATAGAAGATAATGTTTAGCATGTGGCGGAAAGCTTTGGCTAATTACTTGTCTGCATACAAGAGATCTGCCCACGCTTATAAATATAAAGAGTGTTATCACCGGCTGTTGGCCTACTCGACTGTAAACACCAAATCAAAGAACAAAACAACACCCTCCTGGAAAAGACACTGGATATGTCTACTTACAGAGAAACAGTGCAAAAAATAAGAACACTTATTAAAAAAAAACACAATATTTTAGAAAAAGAACAAATATTTAACAAGACGAGAGATAATTGCAGGGTCGCAATTATTTGCAATCGTTTATGCAACTCAGAGCAACATTTTGTTTTAATCATTTGCCTTTGTATCTTGCTGCTTACTGAATGAAGAAAGTCAGGTTTAATCCCCAAGTGCTTCATTTTATCCCTTTGAAAAGTAAAATGGTCCTGGCCTGAATTCTAATAATTAATTTGTCATAGAAATATGGCCGTGTTAATTTACTAACATGTCACACTGGCAACAATGGCGACAGTGTGTGACCTAGCATAACCTTGTGGAGAGTGCGGCTTTTAATTTTGTGGTGTGCGGCCAAGGCAGAGGGGTCCATATACTGTACAGATGCTCTATAAATCAATGTGAGCCGGAGGACTGGATATGACGTGCTGCATAAACACAAGCTAACCTTAATTCAGTTGAATATAACACAATTACTTTACAGCCTCGGGACAGTTCGGTGCTGGGGCCTCCAACCCAATCTCCCGAAATAAATGCATCTAATGTAACAACTCCAGAATTGTGAGTTAGTAAAATGTAACACAATTTTACACAGGGTTGTCTCAGCAAATAAGAATCAGACCATGAACTATAGGTAATATTTGTTAGATACAGCCAAGTCAATTTGATTTTATAATTTATTTTTTGATTTTAGGTTTAGGTATAATTTTACTTGTATGTCTTTTCAAACTTGCATTTTCACCAATCACCTCTAATTGATTTGCTCACAGTTTGGCACACATAACCATTCCAAAAGAAAATATGTATTTTTTTCACATACACCTCCAGTCAAAAGTCAGGCTTTTGATTGACAGTGTATCTATTTTGTATTTTGCATGTTGTGATTAAACCATTTATATCTCGATGAAAATTGAAAGAGGAAATGAGGATTTAAATTTTTTGTAGGTATGTTCTAAATCTGTATAGAGACAAAACAATAAAAACTGTACAAAATATGGCGAAAAGCTAAGTAACTACCTCAGGTTGGTTACACAGGGTGTCCACTGTCACTTGGTTGTTGCAAACACACTTTAACAAGCACACATCATTTCATGTCTGACAACAATGGGCCTTGTGTTGGACTTTTTAGATAATAACTCATCGCTCAATCAGAACAGCAGAGGTCTGTTCAAAGTTTTGCCACTTTTCCGACACAAATGACAACCCACACTCTCCCTGTTCTCTGCCGGTTAACCAGACAATCAGGGTTATTTCATGTTCCTTTTAAAGTAAAGCTGCTTTACTCAGAGACAGACTTTCTGTTTCTGTTGCTCACTTACTAAGTCCCGGACTACATGTATATCAATATTTCAAAAGAATTCTGTCAGTAGCGTTTGGCAAAATATGTCCATCCACATGGCACTTCTATAAACACATAAAACGGTTCTCTTCACCAAAAGATTGCAATAAACACAGACCACAGAGGAACATTCAAAGTCAGGTGGGTTGTCTAATGAGTGCAGCATTAGATTGAAGAGATGTAAGGGTATAACACACGCTCTGATAGAGTCAGGCAAACCTATAAAAGCAGCTGCTATGGTTGTTGTGGTCGTTACCATAGATACACACATGCTCAACACACACTTAAACAGCTGTAATGTTGGTGTGGATATTTCAAGTATGTCCGTCTACACACATCTGAGTTTTTAAAAACGTTTATAAAAAAAATGGACTGGACTGAACACTCCCTTTATAAACTCTAGTTAAATCACTCTTTCATTGAGACAACTTTTATATTAATAAAATGGGATTAAAGTGCTCCTGATTATTCTTATGGTGGTATGCAGTACCAGACCGTACAGGTTTCGCCCCTGCCTGCCATCCATTACTAGACAAGTGGTAGAAAATAAATGAATAAATATACTTTTTTACAATCATGTGGTTCTCTGAATGTGAGGTCGGATTCCTCACACCATGCCATTTCCAAATGCTCTCCATTAACATACCAGAGTGGGCTTTAGATATTAAGTAACATGACCCGACACCACTAGGATAGGGATTTGGTTTTCTAATAGATGCTAAATTATGACTGGCTGCTTCAAATACAACACATGCCTCGACTTCATTCAGAGTGGCAGCTTCACTCTTGTCCTATTTGATCATGCATGTCTTGCCAGCTCATAGTTATTCCATAAACATAAGTACATTCATTTGTAACCAACATGTTTCATCTGAGGTTGTCTCAAGGAGCCTTTGCTGTAACCTTCACTGAACCCTTTGCTGTCTATCACCTGGCACAGCTGCGATACTGATCCCCCCCGAAAGAGGAGCTGCCACCGAGACCCTGTCTATCACTCACCAACAGCTGCAGTGGTGATATCCCTGAGCTGCCATAGGGGGACCATAATCCCAATCTGTGCTCGAGCTCAGGCTCCTGCGGTGCATTGGTAATCGCAATCAAAGACAACAGCAAACATCAAATGGTGAGACGGAGCAGCGCCGGCTTCTGAATGCAAATAGGGAGGAATCGGGAATGCAAATGCTGACAAAGTTAAGTAGGCAGTGGTGCGCTTAAAACAGATGCATTCAGCGGTAATCACAGCTAAAATACAGTATTGAGTCTTTGCCTGGAGTTCTTTATGTGAGAAATAGAACAGGCACTGGATTTCAGTATAAGCTTTATGAGTCATGTCAAACACATATATAGCTATGGCATCAGTTTAGTATTATATAAACAGCCAAAGGACAGCCACATTTTTGTAAAAATCTCTAGCTGCTAAGAAATGACAGAAAGCCATGAACAAATATTATCAAAATCATCTATTTCTATGATTTATGATGGATACACTTGTACAGAGTTAGAGTAAGTGTAATCTATTGTTAACTAATATACACCTTAATAGGTATAGGTATGTACATTTAGTTAATGTACTTGTATTAAAACTTTTGGTAAACTTGTTTATTCCCAACCATAAGTAAGTTTGGAAACGTGGAGAGGAGCAACTCCAACTCTAAACCACATCCAAAGAAGTGCTGAACGTTATCTTGTATATATACTGTATATGGAACACAGTCTCTCATAGACTGCTTTCAGGTATAATTTTGTTGTGAATATTGCAAATTGAGCAGGACATTGGATAGATTGTGACATTTTGGGCAAAATGAAGTCAAATTTAGGGGGCGTGTCAAAAAGTTGGCACAAAGTTCAAGGGGGCTGGACCATTATGCAGGCCTGATCATTAGAGTTTATTTTAATGCCCAATTTTACTGTGAATACAAAAGAGAATGACATATGCTTGATTTCAGCATTTGTGGACATTGCAGTTATTTGTCTAAAAAAACAACATACAAGTGGTTTTGCACCCATTTCAGTAAGGGACAGTTTCATTTGGCTGTTGGTTTACAGTACATGGCTTGTCAACTTTGAATCAAAGGCGGCAGAAATGTGTCTGTTCAAGTGCTTTCGACATCTGCTAAACTCTGAGAAACAATGCAAAAAAAGACTTGATTTGTTTTCCCGACTAGGATGTAAACACATCAGACGACATCTTAGGACACAAAGTCTGGTCTCCACTGGAAGATTTAGTCGCCTGGTCTCATTTTATCCTGTGCATACAGTATTTGGCAATGATACTTGCAAAGCAAGCAAGAAAGTTGAAGGTTTGATCTGAGCAGTTGGCCATAGATATTCATTTTAAATTCTCCACCAACATTGACATATTTCCACAAATAACATTTCAATTAGAAGTCTGGTTTAAGGAGGCAGACAAAATTTCTGCAGATTTGAATGCAGCACCAAAAGAAAAGAGGCATGTATATGATGTAGACAGTAAGAACATAAGTAAGTAAGTACATTAGTAATCACACTTATGTGACAGAATCTTTTCTATGACAATATGTAGTGTAAATGGTCTCCTGTTATACACATCATCTTACAATTTTGACCGTTTCTGCAACCTTTTTTGTGTTTTGCATCTCAATTTAATCCTAATTCATTTGTTAAACTGGTTGATATCAATAATATCAATAAACTGGTTGACGGTCAATCTGATGCATGCAATTTTCAAGCAGAAACAAAGACTTGTCCCTCCAGCGCCACCACATATAGACTTTATTTCCCATTGGCCGTCTCTAATACATTCCTAATTACAAGAGCTGTCACTCCAATAATTGCTATGTGCGCTAGTCCGATATTTTACTAATGTCAGGCTGATCTTTTGGAGACACTGCGAATCAAAGGAACAGAACAAAGCTCAGAGGATTCTTGCCATCACTCCTTGTTGTTCCGGGCTGAATCCATGTTCTCTGAGACTGAATCAGGCAGGCAGATAATGAGCACTCGGAGCGGCGTATGTGGAGCTGTCTCTTTGCAATTCTGCCAGAGAAATTCTCATTTTTTTCCCACCAACCTCCAGGTCAGCTTTGTGTGGCAATGCTCCAATTCGGGGAGGAGGTTTTAAACCATATATATCTGCTGCCAGCTGTAAATAATCAGAATTTCAGTTAACTTGATGTTTTAATTACATTTTACAAAAAGAAAACAATTATTTTTGAGGCAAAGATGCAAAAATCTACTTAGATAACTTGGTGTGGAATGGCATAAGAAGCTGGCTAAACTTTAAAGAAGTGTTAACTACAGGGCAAGTAACTTGAACTGTTGGCACTGACAATGTTCAAGGAAAAGAAAATGACTGGAAAAACAGTGTGTGAAAAGATTCTGTAAGTATTGAACTTTGAAATTAAATATTGAAAATCCAATCACACATTTTGTGCTCAACCATTCAACAATATGATACTTTTTTATATGTTTTTGTGAGATTTGTAATCCAAGGATTTATTCAGGTTCAGATTAGTTTTTATTGATTCTCCCATTTTGGTTCAAAATGAAATACTCCAGATGTATGTTCATAAAACCATAAAAGGCACCTGTTACAGTGGTATTTTAATCAGTCTACTCTTCACTTTTTACCTTGGTCTGAGGCTTTTTGGGGTGATTTCATGTAAAATGAACAGAGGCCTCCCACTTCACCGTATTTGATTTGTTTCAAACTTTCTATAATAAATGTCCATATAATCAGTAGCATATACACACAATTTGAAGTTCCATAAGCAGAACTATTTGTGTTAGATAATGGACATTTTCACATATTGTTTCTACACTACGTTAATTCTTTAAACTTTAAAACATATGATTCTCAGTTGTACACATTTTTTAAGTTAGGGCTTGCCTAAAACTAAAACATTGTTTTACATTTATACATTTTATGTCTTTACACTAAACCACATAAGGTCTTTCATATTGTGATAAATTATACTCACATGGTAGTACTTCATTATACTTTATATACAAACTGTTGCAATCCTACCCTTGTCACTGTCTTCACACAATCCACAAGCGTGAAATGCATCATCTCTTTCACACATGCATATGCATATGCCCATTGTGTATGCATGTATGCATATGCCCAATGTGTGAAGCTCTACCCCCACAAGAATATTTTCAACAGCTGACAAGGCAGTGAGACAGTGACAGGTGCAACATACATTTATGGAAACAAAAACAATACTGTATTAACCAGCATTAGTAATAGAGTATTGATTGAATTTGATCACACTATTAAAATATTCACAATTTGAGGAAATATACAAATATAATAAATGCAAGTCTGATTATACAATGAGGGATCATGCCTTTTTTTTCAGTTCTTTTGTCTTAAAACCATATTCTGACAAATTGTGATGCCATAAGCAAAATCACTTTAAGTAAAACTTCAGTGGAGTTGATATGTCTTGATGTGTTTTTAATTACTGGGTTCTGGTAACTTGTCATTTTCACATTACTGTCTTTTTTTCTTTGTTTTGTTTGCAGTGTATAATTAGAATTGATGTTTTGTTTCCTTATTTTAAACAATAGATAATTTATCTTATATTTTTTCTATGTCAATATGCCATTTAACTCAAGACTGGTTAATGGTGTTAGGGACAGTTTTTGTATATTCACAATTCAAAGGCCACTGAGTGCAATGTCAAAAAATTACATAGGTCTAATTTATTGCAAACCCCTTTTGTGCCCCATATGTTGATATTGATGTGAATTAATTTCATCCCAGTGAGCCATATGCCACATTTATGCTAAAGAAGTGAACAAAAACTGTTTCCCCTTGTTATGCTGTGCCTTGGTGTTCCATTAAACAAGAATTAGTTCAACCAGTTACCCTATCCATCTCCATTGTGTCCATTAGTGACACGTGTCTTAGGACTAGGTTCTGTAGCAAACCCTACTGGGAAACGGGATGCTCATACCATATGTCTGTTTAAAGTGTCATGGGATAGAAGTGTCAAGAATTGTTTGACTTAACAAATTCAACCGTCACACATGAGGGTTTACAACATATTCTGCTATATACCATCTATTTTTACCATAGTATGTCCAGCCTCTAAGCATGCACATCATAAATACAGAGTAAATACCGTACTTTAGCTGCAGCACTTTCCAACCCAACATTGAATCATTTATACTCACCACGTTGCATGATTTCCATTAAATATACCCACCTTCACCATGTCTACTTCATTGTGCTATAGGAAATACATGAAAAGCCAGCAAGTATACATTCTATTACTTTCCATAGAACAATGTCAAAACAATTTATTATGAGTGCAACAACAAAGTTACACAAACCACGCATGAACAAAAAGACCAAGACAAGCGCTACATCTTTATAAAGTTTTTCAATTAGCCACTGCAGTAATCCTAATCTTGATACGCGCATGTAGGCCAAACTGTAAAACTGAAATGTGTATAATGTTGTGAAATCAGCACGCTCTTATATTTGTTTTCCCCCACAAAGAATTCAAACTCTGCGGTAAGTGAGATGTGCGCTCCATGAAATATATGCTAACTCATTTATGACGGTGTTCAAAGCCTATTAGGTGCATACTTCTTAGCATTCTGCCCTAATCGTTGCTCAATACATTAGTCTGGCTTTGAGATGATCACAAAACCTTGGCGCTGCAGAATGTGCTGCGTGAACTCCGGGAGACCGCCAGGAATTAGACTAGTATAAGGGTTAGCAGGCAGGGCACAGCGAATACATGAATGTCTGAGTGCAACACATATCGTAAATAGAAAATATCAGTGTATGGAAGTATTTCTCAAACTTTTTTAGACCAAGGACCACTTAACCCGAAAGACAACAACTCTAAAAAGCCCCCAAAACAATATACCAACTTTTACAGATCACAAATTTCAACCTAAAATGCCATTTCCAGCACTTACAGTCTATTATTCATTCACTCCACAGTCACACACTGGTGGTGGTAAGCTACGTCTGTAGCCACAACTGCCCTGGGGCCAACTGACTGACATGTAGCAGCCATTTTTGCGCCTACAGCCTCCCCGACCATCACCAAACATTCTCACACATTCTCATTCACCAGTGCAGGTTATAGGACAAGCGCCTTGTGTGTCCAGACCAGGACCACAGAGACCGGGGCGGGGGACGCTCAGAATGATGTGAGGTGGAATGCTTTTGGAAGAGTGGTGGGTCGAGTTTAGATAGGGAGTTGTTCATCAGGACTTCTGAAGCCCTGTAGCACCTGCAGCATGTTCACACTGCATTTTCTGAAGCACGAGATGCCTCTGCACCTGTCCACCGCTCTATCAGCTCTGGGGACAGAGCACATTCCCTTGTCCCAAACCAGAGCTGCAAGCCCCCTCTTCTCAAACCATAGGATCGATTGTCTGTGGAACCAGTGGGCCCGAGGGGCAGCAGCTGCTCCAGACCAACGGTGCTCCAGACCACTCCAGCTCATGATGTAGCCACAAGGTTAACTGGTACAGACCTGTAATAATATCTGTACTAACACATTATTGTTTATGGTTTAGGGTCCTTCTCAACATCACCCAACTTGTGGGTGATTTTGGTCTTACATCAGGAACTCTTACTGTTGTCTTTAATGACATAATTTTACAAATGCTAGGCTGAGCAATATCTAAAAAGGAATTGATATATACAGTATATCTATATCACTTTACCTATATATCTACAGTATATCACTTTTGTCCCAGCTGTCATTGTATTGTGTTACAACATGGATGAGCCCCCTGCTGCGCCGCCCTGGAGCTAAATGAATCCTATTGTTTAACGGCTGTGTAAATGGTGGCACTTCATATAAAAGGCTGCACGGTGAAGTCAGCGGCCATAGTCATGTGAATATTCACACCTGTTGCTGAAAGCCTTAATTGGACACAAATGACAAATAATAACTGCAATTAGTTTGCCGGGGTTATAAGAGATGCTCAAACACAACATTTTCCATAGCAGCTGCAGTCTTGTGTTTGACATCTTAGTACTAATATGCATTTATATAAATTATATTAATGCAACCAACACAATTTAATAAAGAAATGAATGTTAGAGTGACTTAAATCTAAATTATTCAACTAAATCTTAGTGTTACTTCACAACATAACCAAAAAGAATTGCTCTTTCTTGTTTTATCTGTTCTTAGTCTAGAATAAATCTAATATATTTCATTAGGGAGCTGTAATGCATCTTGGATATTTATCACATACTGATGGTAAAAAGTGGTGTGGTAAAAAGACAATTAATTCTAATAATCAGTGGAGCGGCAGTAGCTCAGTGGGTAGAACGGTCCGGTTGAAGGACGATTTCCCACTCTCCCCACAGTTCATACTGTCAAGTCGCTTAAGATAAAAGCGTCAGCTAAATGAATGTAAATGTAATAATGGTAAAGTAAAGAAATTCTACTTTTTAGGTGCTTTTTGTAAGACATTAAGACAAAATTACTCAAAACTAATACGTTTTTTTTTTTTTAATATCATCTTATTATCCCTTTTCTCATGTAATATATAGCCTAATTCTCCAGAATTTCACATTTGACTTTGTGATACTGCTAACACTACCTGCATACCAATAACCCCCTCATGCCAAACACAACAATAACAGCCTCTTCCGTTGACTAGTCATGTATGCACCGCAGACTCCCCCACCGACTTGAACTGTACATTATGGTACACACAAAGCCTGAAGTAGTAGCATGAATATGAATGAAGACTTAGTTTTACCTTGACTGAAAGAAGATTGTCTACAATGGCAGCGTATGTCTGTCTACTGAGCTCCATTTCCATATGAATGCAGCACAATGCAGCTGTTTCTGCGCAAGGGATGAAGGAAAATCTTTACTAATTTGCTCGAGCCTCAAAGATAAAGTCATTGTGTCTGGGGATAACACAGGTCGCTGAAAGGAATATCTGATTACTGCTTGGAAATAATGGCAGGGAAGCAGTGCATTAGTCCAGACTGGGCCACAACAACTGCTCAGATAAAACAGGGTTTTCAGTGGAGACATTTACCAAAACTTCTTGCCAGGACATTGTCGTAACAATCTACTTGTTTTGGGACTGTTAGGTCTTAGTATGCATCTTATGTGTTGAAAGTTTAGTCAGTCTGTTGAGATCTGCATTCCCAATGCCCAGTCACTTCTACAGTCACTCCACAGTTACAGTTACAGTTACAGTTACAGTTACAGTTACAGTGTAATATCCAGTGGACCAGGTGAACTGACTATGGAAAGAGGAACATTAAGAGATCATCACTTCAAGGCCATATATTTTAATGATATTGAAGCTTTGTATTTTATGTTTAAAAGTTAAATTGTCTTAAAATATGGTAAAAAACATTATGTGAATCATGTTCCGGGACAATACACTAAGGACATTTTCATCTTTTTGCTCATTTTCCATGACATTTCCATTGCTGGCAAATTGATTTACTAAATTCAATGTTGTCTGAAAACTTTGAAAATGCCATTTTCATGGTGTATTGTACCAATTAAACTACATATAAAGCTCCATTAGGCACTGTCTTTAAAAAGAGACAGTCAATATTGTACTGATGGACTTTGGTTCTACTCAGGTATGTCGGCTGTTCTGTTGTTACCATTAGCAGATGGAGCAAGAATGCTGACATTTGTGTCTATGGCAATGCACAGTTTTTATGTTGAGTTTGCTGCAATGTGTAAAATAATCTTATCAGGCAGGTCCCATTTTTGTCTTTGATGAAGAAACACAAGTCTCAGAACTATCTGAGAATAACTGCAGATCCTCCATTTCTTGTTATTTGGTGTCCAGCCTGTGGTCATTAACTGGTGTAGCCAAAAAGCCTCTCAATATTGTTCCCTACCCCTCCTGACAGCACACACAATCTGGTTGCCCTATGCCCTCTAGTTTAATGCAGAATTTGTGCTTTTTGCTGGCCAACTGCCATAAAAATATATTGTTTTGTATTTCACTTCTGTTCCCAAAATATATACAGCCTCTTTAAAGCATTATTAGAACATATAAATTCCCAAAGTAAGTGATCTTCTTGAGAGATATCACTACACCAAACTGTATCATTATTCAAAACCCAATCCCCCAAATTATTATGCGTTTGTGTTATTTTTCTCATACCATTGTGTTGAACTTCCCACTCACATCTTTCTATCTTTAACTAACAACTGTTGCTTCCCCTAAATATAACTATAATGGTTATTATACTTATTATACTGGTTATTACTTCAAGCACTAAACCCACAAACTTTTTAACTTGAGTGGAATGCCAGTCAAAATGGGAGATCCATAGAGATTTATTTTGCCAGTTAAAACACAAAGACGGTAGAGGGTGTAGTGTAAAACCTTAGCCGTGAGAAGAAACAAACCCAAACGGCAGCAAGGAAAAGCTTGTCAGCAGCAAAGCAATCCTGCAACACCTCTCTATCTCCCCATATCTCATTTTCTGCAGTGTGTATCCCACGGTGAAAGCCATTCGAATTCTACAATCTGTCTGCGGCATAGTGGCATCCTAATGACACACTTGGCATACCAATGATTCCCATCTGCATTGGGCCCAGAGTCTTCCCTGCTGCCACTAACGCATGCACTATTTAACCATCAGAACGGGGTGAAGGCGATTGGTAAAAATAACATGTCTCTGTGGTCCGGCTAGATGCACACGCACTCTATTACAGCTTCTCACGTTGTTTAATAATGTATGGACACATAAGGCAGAGACTGGGCCCAGAAAGGAGAACACAGGAGGTGGTAAAATAGGAAGAGACGGAAAAGAAAAAGCAGAGAATTGGAAAGTGCTGGTGTGAAGTAAAAAAAAAAAAAAAAAAAAAGTGCCCTTGAAAAATGAGGACGAGCAGAACTAGGCTGAGTGGAGTTCCCAGGTGAGAAAGTACACATGTTCAGGCTTATAAATAGCAGGGATAGAATTATTAGCTTTATTTGGCTGCTGTGTATAGTTAGTTTTGGTATTGTACACATATCTGCAATGTTATTCTCAGGAGTAGAGTCATGAATAAATCTGGCTGTCAGACACTTTGTCCTAGGTCCCAACAAGAAATCAATATGTCAAAATTTTGAATAGTACTTGCCCCCAGTGTCTTTGCTGAAATATTAAAGAAATACTTTTTATTGGATCTATGCCAGTTATCAGTGTCGCCATGTCGAGGCAGTTTTCAGCAGTAGAAACAGGTCGACAATGCAGGCCCACTAGAACAAAAGGAAGCTGCAGCAACGCCAGCCAAAATTGTCATCATCTACTGTTAGTACATATGTTGACTTTAGCTTTAAAGTTAGTTATAGGTTTGACTGACTTTATGTTGTAAAACAGTCGATACGTTATGATGTGCATTATGTAACATACTCAGTGACTCATAATTATTTGTGTTTGTTAATTTGAGGGTGCATGTTCCCACATTTCTAAAATATATTTTTTTCGTCTGTGAGCACATCTGGATGCAGGATTGCGCAAAATTTACTACTCCGGTTGCAGTAGGGTTAGTGAAAATACAGCAGGGTTACAGTAGGGTTTGTCTATGGAAACATAGGTCACTTTATATTAGGTTTCAACCTAATTCCACTCAAAACATAAGAAAACTACTAAGAATCAACAAGATTTCCTAGCTAAATTGCAAATATTATTTTCTTTTTTTTTCCTTTTGCAGATTTAGAAACAAATCCTCAATTTAATAATCTAAGCATGAACATATCCAAACTCACAATTCAACAAAATAAAACAAAACCAACAAATCTCACATTGTTTATCGCAACGCAAACAGCAATCATCTAGTGGTAGGTTAGCGCAAATAATTAGGGATCAGAAACACTGCCTTGAGGCGTTGCATCATAGAAACACAGAACAACATTTATTTTCAACATGGACACCTAACACCAGTGTAAACACATGACCAAGTCATATTTATACTGATGCTACTGGCATTATTAATAGACTTTTCTCACTGCCATGGCATGAAAGATGGGATGTGAGTGGCATGAGAACATTGAACTGAAAAGCCTTGTTTTTTTTTTTGTTGTTTTTTTACATGTTTGGAGGTTGGATTCTTCTTCCTATGTGTTACATGCTGACCTTGTCTTGTTTCAGGCAACTCCCATTTCTTGCACATTGCTAACAGTCCGCCCCTCTTTTTAGCCAGAGTCTTGCTCGAAGGATTCTCAATCATTCAGCTTTGCAGGGCGAGTGTCCCGGTGAATAAAGCTGTAAGTCCATCTGCTGCTTCTGGAGATTTCAGAGCAGAGACTGTGCAGCTGACAGGCCTGTGGCACTGCAGACCAGAAACTGCACACATTTCACGTCCTCGATTTAATTTACATTATGTCCACGCCACAGTGAAGGTGTGCACAGAAAATACAAGCACGAATAAGAGGCTCTAATAGTACAACAGTTACAAGCAACAGAATGTATTTTCAGTGTATGTCTATAATCTTCAAAGAAATGAACTATGAGCAGTCACAGAGGTCCATTAAATTCTTTCTGTGCAATCACTATTTTTGAACCAGTTTTGCAAGATGCCAGTTCAAGTGTTGCCAATCAGAATATGTAATCATGTAATTTTATCGTTTGTGATTTGTTTTTACTCCGGTCAGTCAAATCCCAGCCCGCCCATCAACATGTGTGCTCAAACTCATAAATTCAGCGGTGAATTCAAGGCAAACATTTTTTTTTGTTTTTTTCTAAGTACCATTTCACAAGGCACTTCCTTAAAGAGAAGAATGGACTGGAACTTGGACCAAATTCTGAAAAGAATTAAGCAAAATCTGCAGCAAGTGAGTAAAGAGGACAGTGGAAGCAAGTTGTATTTTAGTTCAAATCCAAGACGTTTGCCCTTGATGTGAGAGACTGGAGTTTAAATCTGGCACTGAAGAAAGTGTGTTGCCTTGCTGCAGAAAATTATCTTTATTTTTATTTTTTTTTATTGTTTGTTGTCTTCACAGCTTTCCATCAACCACTGAGAAATACATAGATAAGTTTGCAGAGGGGTTGTAAATTTGTCGAGCTCTACAGTTGGCTGCACTTGTTGAGACGTTCAAGTTCTAAAATGAGACTGCTAAAAACTGTTGTGGCACCATTATTTTTGATACTACTACTGTTAAAACAGCTTTGAGTAGGAGAATAACAGAAAACCACACTAACAAGGCAGACACAACAAGCCTGGAACAGGATTCTTCAACTGTTTCGAATAATGTATGCACAAAAATATACACCCACAAGTCTGTAGGCATCGCACAGGCAGCCTTTTTAGAATGCAGCGAGGGTAGCCGGCAGGAACATTTGAAATAGAAGTGCCTTCCTCTCGCCCCCGATGCTAACTGTTCTGCTACCGCCTCATCTCTTCAATCTGCTGTTTGCAGCCTGCAGAAGCAACCCTGGCCCGCTCCCCTGACCGCTGTTATCAACAAAGACGCAAGCAACACACTGTCTGGTTGCTCATCCGCTCGGGAGATACTGATAAATGGAAGAGTTAGTATGCAGCGTGTCTCCGGGGATGATCTGACGCTGGCAAAATTCACTTTTAATTACCACATTTTAGAGATGTTTAGAAATCTAACATAAAGCGGGGTATATTTTACAATACTGTCTCCCAAAGTTACACATGTTTACATTATGAAAATGTTTTTTTAAAGATGCATACAGTAAGGACTTTTATAGTCATGAGTCGAGAACCTGATTAAAGTTGAAGAATGATAATATTTACAATATACTGTGTAAGTTAGCTGTTGATAGCTAACAAAATTAATTAAGTGCAAAAAAACAATGAAAAGAGTTTAGACCAGACTTTTTACAAAAGTAGTGCATCTGAAATGATAATTTCCTTTACAAGACATCAGCCCACAGTGGCTGTTTTATTGCAAGTCCTCTGTATCCACTTTAAATGATCAGCTTAAGGCAGCTTTACCAGACTAAATCTAGGCCTATTGAACAGATGTGAAGAGATCTCAGGGACACATATACTACTCTAAGCTGAACTCATGGAGCTATTTATACTAGCATTATTTTATGACTTATCTCAAATGTAAATTTGAACAAAAATGTATTTTATTGTTTAAAGAATGTAGGGAACTCCTGTTGATTGAACATCAACACTTAAACCTAGGCTAGTAGACAGACACAAAATTCATCAACAGTGCTACACATCTTTAACAGCTCCACATTTTCTCCGTCTGTACCTTCATAGGGCCTACCTGCAGCACCAAAAGACACTGAAGACTTGTGCTTCAGAATGTCATATAAGGCAATCTGTAGAACGTTTACAATAAGTGCACTCAGTCAATCAATCACATAAGGACTTAAGTGTCACTAAAGATACAAAGACGAGGCTTCCACAGAAAGTGTAATGTCATGAATGTTTAAATGTATAAGATATTCATGGGAATGTTACTTTTTTTGGTCTTGAGAATGACTGAAAGCAGAAACTAGGTTGATAATCCATGTACGATGGTTTCCAGTAACAGCCAGAAACCAAAAATACAAAAGTCTCGCTTCTTTCTACAATCTTTGATGAGAGAGCCAAAGCGCTTCCATTGCCTCGGACTATTCCTGATTTGTTCATGTCGTCTTTTTTTTTAGCTCTGGTCTTTTCTGAAGGGATAAACAGACTGACTTCCACTGCTGTATGTCAGCTGGGCTCAAAATGCTACACACTGCACTAAAAATGACACAAATGCAAACACTCTAGCTTCTTAATGGAGGAGTTAGCAGTTTTCTGCGTTTAAATCAACGCAAAATAAATTGATTTAAGGTCATCCCTCTCCAAACATTTTAAGAACGCCAGGTTTTGTGATAAGAGACAGATATAAAAGCCAGTGAGATCAGCTTGGCAAACTTTGACAGCAATTTAAAGTCCAAGACAATGAAAGCTATATTTTAATGTCATTCAAAGACAATCTAAAGAACTATCTGTCATATAGTTATTATTTCATGAAACATTAGAGTCAGGATTATGGATTTAATAAGAATGATGACAGGCCCGACAGAGCTATGTCCACTAATAGCTCATGTGGACAATATGATGTTTTAAATGATAATGGCCATTTTAAGATAACCATTCATTTTGGTCGAGGCTAAAAACTAAGGAAGAACAGGAATATACACTCTGAATAGACTTCTAAATTAAATGCTGTTTGTGATGTCTAAACAAAGCACCTAATAAGAAAATGACATAATCATATGGCATTGCAACTTGTTTCACGGGGCAATAGGCATTTTGTTACTCAACGAAAGCCTTTTGTAAAACATAATCACTTCTTTCATTTAAATATAAATGTGCAGTGTGTGATCTCTGACAGCATATATACAAATCTACACAAAATAAAAAAATTAGAGAGTTCCATGAAGCAATCTAACCTGATGAGCCAGACAAGGTTGATCGAGCAAACACTGGCAGTTTCATCACAAAACTGGCGAAGATTTGATCAACAGGCTTGTCTAGCTCATCAGGTTAGACTGCTTAATGAAATAGATCTTGTTGTTTTATATACAGTCTCTCTCTCTCTCTCTCTCTCTCTCTCTCTCTCTCTCTCTTTAAATAGATATAAATCATAATGATCTGTTTGCTTGTAATCAGTGTGTGTGTGTGTGTATAAAAGCTCAGTGAGTTTCTGGGCTTCTGACAGATCTTTCATCCAGTGCTGCACTGATGTTTCTGTCTGAGTCATGGGGAAAACAAAAGAATTGTCAAAGGACCTTCGGGAAAAGGTAATTGAACTGTATAAAACTGAAAATGGATATAAAAAGGATATCCAAGTAATTGAGAATTCTGTTGAAACCAAACCAAGACCAGGTGGACCAACAAAAACCCACAAATAACTTCAGCTGAAATACTGGACTCTCTGAAAAAAGTGGTGTGGCTGTTTAAAGTCACAAGCAGAATAAGGAGGCACCTAAAGAAAAATGGGCTACGCAAATGCCACAAAGCATCCTACTTACAATCCGCTAAACCCTACAGAGACAAACTTCAAAACTTCTGGAACAAAGTCATTTGGAGTGATAAGACCAAAATTGAACTTTTTGGCCACAACCATAAATGTTCCATTTGGAGGTAAACAAGGCCTATGATGAAAGGTACACCATTCCAACTGTGAAACATGGAGGTGGATCACTGATGTTTTGTGGATGTTTGAGCTACAAAGGCACAGAAAAAGCAGCATTAGAAAATACTGGAGAAAAATTTGCACTCATCAGCCCGGAAGCTGTGCATGGGACATACTTGGACATTCCTGTTAAAATAATTGTTAGGTCTGGATCATAAACGAGACAACAAAAAATGAACATGGTAAATTTAGAAATGGAAGACCAGTTTAATTCTTGCAAGAATGAAACAAATCAGACACATGCAACAATGGTACATGGTGATTTGCTTAATAAGTTTACAGCACATAAAGTTTTTATAAGTGTACATTATGCTTGCCTCTCAGCTCCAGAATCGTAGATTGACGTATAATGAGCTGACGTGTCAGTCATAGATGTAAATAAGTTTACGTGTATATGTCACTAAGTGTACTGGACAAAGTGTCCCTGAACAGTCATTAGATGTAGTGCAAAGTGATGTCTTTGTCTTGTTTGGATTAGTAAGGTGCCAAAGGAGTTGACCTGTCATTGGCTCCAGCAGCATAAAGTGAAGGTTCTGCCCAACTCAGTCTCCTGACCTTATTATCATTGAGCCGCTCTGGGGAGACAGAACTCAAACATGCAGTTTATGCAAGACAGTCAAGAATTTACAGGAACTGGAGGATTTTTGCCAAAAAGAATGGGCAGCTTTAACATCTGAGAAAATAAAGAGCCTCATCCACAACGACCACAAAAGAATTTAAGCTGTCATTGATGTTAAAGATGTCAATACATGGTATTAAGAACCAGGGTACTTTTGATCAGTATCATTTGGGTAGTTTTGTTGTCTTTATGATAACAAAACACAATTGTTTGACAATATGAGTGAAATAAATGTTTTTGTGGCATCATTCATAAGTTGGAGTACCTGGAGAAAACCCAGAGTAACACAGGGAGGACATTCAGACTCCTCACAGAAAGGCCAGAGTTGGCAGAGGATGTTTAAGTTGGCCAGGTTTAAACTCATCATATTCCATGACTACTTTGGGTAACTACTTATTTATCACTAGCTACATGGTAAACTTTGCACACTAGGCGAATAATGTCCTCAGACTTTTTTCCAAAAATGGTATAACTTAACATTGCTTAACAGCACAGAAATCAAATCATCTAAATTGCAGTTATAAATAATTCACCTGATTTGATTAAAAAAGACACTGTGTTGCTATACTGCAAGTTTATGATCCATAACCAATCCTGTGGTGAAAAATAGTGTGGAACAAAGGGCATTTTGTTTGAAACTCCCCAATGCTTCCAATTTCTCAGCTTGTGTGCTGCATATTTGTGGTCTATTGCGGCCGGCCTGTTGTTTATGTGTGTTTGCCTTCACTCTGTCCTTATACATTTACACTTTGCAGTGCTGACTTGAAGGATTTATATTTCAGCGACTGTTCAGTGTGTGGCTCCAGTGACCACGGCATGGCTCCCAGTTTTGTCATGGTAAACAGAGAGCTTTGCAAGTGCTGTGTCTTTTGTCTTGCTCAGGCCGAGGGAACAAACACACTGTCCCTTGGGTTTAGATGTACATCTGGGAGGCAGCTAAGATTTACAAAGGGGAGATGAGGATAGGGAGCTATACACAACCTGAATAACAGTTTAGCTGTCATTGTTTCACATACATGTTGGCCAATAAATCACTGGTTACAAGGCTTTACATGTGATGGAAATCATTTACAGTCATTACAGACTGCAATGTTGCTATGTTAATTGGGTCAATGCCAATATGTGGGCCCCAAATGTTTATTATCCCCAAATGTGAATTTTTGCATGTCATTACATGAAAATAATGCATATGATATGGTGTTACTAACAGTGTGCAATCTACAATTGCATTTACACTTTATTCGCAAAAAAATAAAAGACAGTCTAGAACAGCATTTTCTGCACAGAACCAACTGACAAGACTGAAATTTTCTAGAGAGAAACAATAGATGGTGCTATCAATCGAGGACATGATAAGGGCTTGATCTGATTGGACTGACAGTAGTGAAATCAAAACCATGGTGGCAGCGGCATTGAATACACTTGTTTTTGTTGTTTTTTCCTAAAAAAACTTCCCGGCCGCCTGCATAATAAAAAATGTACCTCCTCATTGCTCCATGTTTGGCCAATGAGACATCTGTGGGAGATTGCTGTTCACATTATAGCCGGACCTGTGTTCAGTTGGAAGCGGAGGAAGACCCACACTTTGGGGACTGGTCTTGGTGCACATGTTTGGTGCACACTAATGCTTGTATGGCAGCGTTCACACTTGTTCTTGTTAATTAAGGAAAAATGTTTTCTCTGGTATCTTGTTGTTTTGTAATATGCTGTAAGAAAATGCTAAATGTCCACTGAGCAGGTTCTCAAATCAGATCATTTCTATGCATTGTGTTTATGAAAAATAATAATTATGACACTGAATGTGGAAACATTTTCATAATAGTAGTCATATTATCGGGAGTCATTAAAAAAAACAAAAAACAAAAAACATAAGTTTGAACCTGTGCAAACACTCAAAACGCAAAAAAATATGACTTTGTATGTCACGTTATGACTTACCCAATTCATAACAGTCACCTGTGTAAACTCTAATAATTTTTCAAATCTGAATTTATTAGCCATAAAATTACTCCTGGTCTATTAACTAGTGATGCTAACAGCCAATAAGCTGCAGTGAATTTCAATAAACATTACTTTAATGTAACAGACAGATGCCTTGGTGTGGAAAACCCAAGCACAGTTCTTTAAAGCTAAATTGTTCAAAAGAACATGTTAAAGTTTAAAATAAAACTGTGAATCACTGTTCAGTTCATTCTGACAGAGCATTTAATAAAACATGTATAATTTTACTTTAAGCACATTTTGTACTGTAGCCTGTAGCAGTAAACCTTTAAACTCGTCATTTATTGGTATGCCATGATCCTGTTGCAAATCATTGCATAAGGTATCTAACAATTTTTAAAACCAGAATTAAAAGAGTGGCTCTTGTGCTTCTCCTCCTTCTCACTTTCTAACAGCTCGCTCTCGGAGGGTAGCTAAATTTACCCCACTTCTGTGTATGTGGAGCACGCCCCAATTCTCAAAGCCATTTATTTTGTCGGCGACCGCTGTCAGGAATTAATCTAAATTATGATGGTTTCCATGCCAACAAACATCTCTTTTTCCCAATTATTTAGGAATGCATTTTATTGCTCTTAAGTTGATAGTAAGTGCCCCAATGAGGAAGAACTAATTCTATTATTGAAGCATTTTAAACGGATTTGTTACTGAAGAGAATAAGTTTAGAAAAGCCTTGGTTTCCTCATTGATCAACAAAAAAGCATGTCTTAATTTGCTTTAAGCTATTCACAGCCAACAAAAACTGGTATCAAAGCATTAAGAGAATGACTCCAGAATGCATAAACCATAGTGTGGCTTACATAGCTCTTGTGATAATAAAACTAATCCTTTTAAGAGGTCATAAATTCTGCCCAAACTCAAATTGAAGACTTGGTGCTAATGTGTGCTGAGTGCAAATGCATGGAGACGACA
The DNA here is from genome assembly GCA_024349245.1 of Neodontobutis hainanensis. Taxonomy (NCBI): domain Eukaryota; kingdom Metazoa; phylum Chordata; class Actinopteri; order Gobiiformes; family Odontobutidae; genus Neodontobutis; species Neodontobutis hainanensis. The sequence continues at coordinate 38,257 of JALDNG010000176.1, read as the reverse complement.
CACATTGCATTTTAATGAGATGGGAGAAAGAAAGGACCGGACTTTCAAAGTGGAGGGAGGGACACAGCACACATGGACAAGAGTTATTTGTGCGGTCTGACGGAGTTGTATCCACTGTAGCTTGTTGGACTAGGTAAGAAATACAGCTCCAGAAATGTAACAAAACAGATTTACAGAGTGACTGACCCAATCTATTAGTGGCACTAACAACAACGACAATCTCACACAAAATTGAGTCAAACAGCCATTACATGTCAGTTGTTGAATGTACAAATAAAAGTGGCACATTGCTTTGTAGTATGTTTGATGTATGGTCCATTTTTGCACATACAATTTCTTTTCTTGTCTTTTATTCTACAATATCCATTAGACTATCCAAAAATGCTGGCTGTCAGTTTTAATGTATAAATACAAAAAACACTATCATCCGTCAACAGACATCAGTGCTGACACTTGTGTTGCCATGGTAACTGCCAAAATGAAGGAAAGAACAAAGAACACAGGTCATGGCATCAGTTGTGCAGTGCTTTGTGCTGTGAGTTTGACATTTTGTGGATGTATAAGAGGCTTCTCTTGTTCATTTGTTAATGGCCAGTGCCCTTCTGATTAAATATAAACTATTTAAACACAAATGGACAACACTCAGCATGATATCTTAACAAGAACAATTTGCGTAAAGAGGCAATTAGAGTTTGTGTTGAGTGTCACCTTCAAAAACAAACAGTTGACTGCTGTAAACTTTGAGTGGTAACCCGGTAATTAGTCCAACGAGGGCTTGGCATATTTAATAAACATGGTAACACAACTGACACGGGGGGTTATTTCACTACAGTTCTAAGGAGCACAAATAAGAACTTCCACTCTCATTGGACAGCAACTGTTTGACAAACCTAACTTTTCCTGCGTAGACAATGAGATGACAATGGCATACAATCTCCAACCCAGGGGCATGTCACTATGTAGGTCATACCACTATTGCTTTGTACACGATAACTGAACAAGAGCTGCAAAATATATTATATCTGGTATTTATTGTCTTTATCTTGCCTCCTGAAGCACGTTTAAGATACTGTAGCCAGCTATATGAACATTTCCACTTATGTCAATTGCCAATACTTAGCAGGTTTTGAAGTCTGTTGTGAAGAAAGGTTAAGTTGTTGTTAGCTTAGAGTTAAACCTTTCGTGTTCAACATAACCAACCTTGTTGCTACAAGACACAAAACTAAATTAGCTATAACAAACAGATTCTTTGAAGTCAAGTTACAAGGTCTAAATTTTGGATGGTTTATAATCAGAAAACATCTGATGATCTGTAAATATTTAACATAAAGATGCAGCAAGCCAAACATTTCTTATTTGAGCATTCTCAATAAATGGTTTGAGATTTAGGTTAAAACAGCCCATGGATATTTATTTAGTCAAGTGTAATTAACAACTTGTTTCAGTTGCAGTTGACCTGGGTCAAATAACTCTATTTACAATCCTATTATGACAAATGCCAATGCTTTTCAGAAAAAAATGTGGCTAATGATAAGAAGGTTAAGAGAGGTAATGAAAGATTGCTAATATACAAATTGTATATCTGCTGTTATTTCAGGACTCAAATTCAATTGCACAATCCTAACAAGCATTGAAAGCATCACTTTTATACACTTTGTTGTTCATTTTTCCTCAGCCTATCCATTTCAATTCTGTATTTGTTAAACCATCTTTTTCCCATTGGAAAGACAGAAATGACAACATTTACTAATGGTGCATACATAATATACAAAGCATAACTCCCATAGACCCTGAACACACAAAGCCAAGCGCCTCACTAACTATTACAGATGAAGGTCGGAAGATAGATGTGCTTGTGAGTGGTCTGTTTTACCCACACTAACAGTATTTAACAGCAGCAGAGTGGATACCCTGACAAGTAGGAGCCCAGTGGGTCTCTCCACAAAGCGGCTGTGGCCTTCAGACTTTTATCCAGCGATCCAGCCTGTTAACCCCGCGCTCACTGTGACTCACTTAAACTGCACACCATGTGGTAAAAACACATTAAGGTTGTAGTGCAGCCTACTGCTGACATCATATTTACCACAGATAAACGCATCGCTGCTACCCAGTATAAGACTGGAAGAATCCATTAAAGGTGCATCATTGGAACAGGTTGCTTTGGTCAGTCTAGCGGTTTATTGCATTTGGAATTTAAAAAAATACAAACCATATTGTGATATACAGTAATTTTCTTTTATATATTTATATATTTCCCACCGTTCAGTGTTCACATGTGTCTCCGATTCCCCGCTTTTCACTTGCAGTGAGTGACCATTGTGAATGTCTGACAGTGTCAATATTTTTTTGTTGACAATGTTCATAAGGAAATATGAGTAGGACATTTATTAACGATGGTCTTAGAAGCCAAACAAGAATTTAGAAAGAGGAATGGATTATAAGAAAGTAAATTAAAAGGAATGTGGGTGAGTAATTACATTGTTTTTAGTGGTTCTTAGTTATTGTTCAATAATTTACCAATCTTTGATCTGGTCCTGTGAATTTATATCTGCCATATCTGAGCAAGTGAGAGTTTTTAAAAAAAAACTGTTTCTACAAGTTCTAATTTGCTGTTATTAAAATCTGTTATGGAAATGCAACTTATAATGTATGCATTAATGGAATGAATCACTATCCTGTAAGTTACACTTACTGTCATATTGTCATGAAAATGTAAACAAACATCTACAAAAAGTAAAATAATGAAAAAAGCACATTTAGAGTAATTGTTCTAAATGTTCAATGATTAATGTTCAATGTGTTCATACGTTTAATGTTCAATGTTCATACGTTTATGTCTTACACTGGAAGAAGACCTGCATGAGGTTGTGCCATGACAGTTTATAACTTCTGTTCTCTTCTTAAGTGGGTTCCATGAGAATTCAGACAATTTCCATTTTCTTGCAAAACTGTCAACATGCTCCTTGAAGTAAACTTTCTTACTAGAAGAGAACCTGAATTTAAAATATTCCCACATCAGCTAAAGTGAAAGTACGTGTCAATTAGTACATCTGTCTCATTTACGTCTCAATAGTTATACAGACAGTGCTCTGAGAAGTCTGGACCAGTCTGTCCTGTTATGGGTCATAATGTGTCCTCACTCCTCTAACAGTGTCCTCGCCTAGCAATTTCTCTGAATGCAGACAACTGTGACATCCTTCATCAAAATGAGCCTGAAAACTATTTGTAGGTCTTGGATGGAGCAAGGACACAGGAGGCGTCAGCATAATACCACTGCAAATCAATGGAACCACGCCACAGCTGATACTCTCGAAGTGCTTGGTTTAGAAACTGAATGAGACAATACTCGTAGTGCAGAATAATGTATAATGAGATTACAACACTGCCACAGACTCAGTTTAGACTAATGGACGTAGCCACACCTTCCTAAAGCTATATTTTCAAAATAACAGTTTCAGAGGTGTTCTGAAAATTAGCAGCAGTGAATAGGCTGGGGCATGTTTCTAATTTGTATGTGTGTGTGTGTGTGTGTGTGTGTGTGTGTGTGTGTGTGTGTGTGTGTGTGTGTGTGTGTGTGTGTGTGTGTGTGTCCCTGTGTGTGTGTCTGTGTGTGTGTGTGTGTGTGTGTGTGTGTGTGTGCGTCTGTGTGTGTGTCCCTGTGTGTGTGTCTGTGTGTGTGTGTGTGTGTGTGTGTGCGTCTGTGTGTGCGTGCGTGTGTGCGTGTGTGTGCGTGAACGAGGAAAAGAAAAGACAAAACACAGAATGTAATAACCTAAAAACACTTTCCCCTCTAAACTTAACAAGCCAATACAGTAAATCTATATAAAATATCAAAACACTGCACTAGTGCCTGCTTCTGAATGATGGACAGAGACAGACATGTTTATCTACTAGCCTGTCTGACGGCCTGTTGTGATTAAACTGTCCAGTCTGCTATGTTTTAGGTGATACGTTTTGTGTTTCGCCCTGCGTGGTGGAGACCTTCCTTTTTGTATGTGTTGTGTTTCCAAGTGATGCCATTGGTCAGGATGCTCTCGATCCGTCCTAAACCCTGTACAGTAGTTAAGTGGCTGGGTCCCTGACAGTGGTTTCCTTCTTTTAGAAAATAATCACCAAACTCCCAAAAACTTCACTACACCAAACCCACAAACACTACTTTATGTACCATTTGTATTGGGAATCTATTGTTTTTAGTGGTTATATGCAAAATAAATTAAATTGTTTTAACCAACCAACCTCAGTGCTGCAAAAGTACAATTCTCATACAGCTTGATCTACTGGTCTAACTAGCAGGTTGCTATAACCGTACTCAGAAAGACTATTATGCATTGCACTAAAAAGGCAAATTATAAGATAACTTCAAATGTGTCACGGATGATGCTCTCTGACAAATCCTGTTACTACACAGCCTCCCAACCCGGTATTCTACAAAATCAAACATAATTCATTACACTGTCGATTAAAAACTGTGGCTCTACACTCGAGTTATCGCTGTTCCAAATCTGCAGGTGAGATATCTCATCTTTGCTCTTCTGTGAGAGCAAATAGACTTTGAGGAAGCGGATAGGAGCTGATGTCAAAAAGAATACACCTCATTCCTGTCACAGTGTCAGCTTCTAAACCCACTGCAACTACAAACATGAGAAATGGTGCAATAAAGATTTTTGTTATTGGAGACACTGTCAAATTGTTGTTAGCATCCATCCTCCATTTTGGACCCAGTGTGAGTTCGGAATCTTTCTAAGCTGAACAGATGCAGCACATAAATGATCTTCGTCGTTTTGATACATGATGACATCAAACGGCAGAAACCATCAAAAGAACATTTAGCCAGGGAAATGTCTGTATAGTTCATTCTGCCTCAGTCAAATATTTGTTTTAACGTCAAAGCCACGCATATGCGAGTGTTTATGCAGTACTGATCACTGCATGATGATAAACCACACTGACAAAGCACAAAGTGATGTTTTTACACTTGAATGGATCAACGCTAAATCAAATCTCGGTGTAAAGCACTTTGAGAAGTTGGCGTGTCTTGTGTCTTGCCCAGTGGAACTTTGACAATGTTCAAATGCAGAACTTCATAAAATATCCTTTACGTATAATACATAATAGAATATAAAGTGAAAGTTGTGCTCATAATTACATTGGAAAGCTTTTGGGTGACTCATGGCTTTTAAGGCTTCCTGCGTTCCATAGTTATGAGGTCTACAGAATTGATTGTCGATAAGCAAATCAGATTGTTGTTACAAAATTGCCCATTTTATTGTAATTTTGTGGTTGTAGATTTTACAGTGTGAAAGGATAAAAAAAATTCACAAATCATATTGTTCATTGACCAAAGATTCACTTCAACAAATATTTCACAGTCTCAGAAGTTTAGGACAATCTTATAGAATCCTGCTGCGGGTTGTGGCAGCAGGATTTATCTAATTTACCAGGCAAAGCTGATGGATTCTTGCAATATTTGTGACTAACTCTACAAAAATCCATCTTGTACTACTCCTGGTGGCAGTTAAGGACGTGCTTTATATATTTGACAATAAAGTGTCCGTCTTACCGTTACACGGTGCTGCTGTGCACCATTACCATTACTCGCAGGTGTTAATCTAAAGTACCTTTGCAAGCTCATTTTGTGTAAGCCCTCCAAAATGCTTCTGTTTAACAAACTATGTTGTGAGTCAGGCTATAGCTAGAAAGCTGTGTAAACATACATATGCTAACAACTTACCCCGAGCATATTTTACCCGGCACTTTTGCTTACTCACACAGAACGTATCTGATTCAAGCGCTGACTAGAGTTTAATAAGTAACATGCTTCGGGAAAAGTTGTTAATTGTTTTCTTCATGTAATACAGAGTCAAATGCAATGCATTTTTACAAAGTTCACTAATATTGCTAATAAAGAGAGCTGTCTGGCTTGTGATGTAAATACGTCTCTAACATTTATTCCTTATTAAAACATTTCCCCCGGGAACACTTCTGGCTCAAATATTACCCAGACTGTAACAGTTAAAGAATAAAGACATGAGAAAATGATGTCACCTGTGGCTAATTCCTTGTTTGCAACAACAGCGTTTTGAGGCGAGGGATTGTCTGGGCCTCTTTGCCAACACACTGCCTGCTGTTGCTGAGGTGATTAACGCTGTGTGTTGCTCAGGATAATCCCGGCAAGTAATATCATCAGCACTCACACGGCAGGCACGGAACGGGACTTAGCAGTGGTGACAATAAGATGCTTGACTGGATGCAACAGTTATTTAGAAGTTTATATAAGTATTAGTATCAGCAAAAGGAAGTGGAGTCTTTTGGAAGGCGTTGCAAGATGTCTAGAATGCAGTTTAGCCACGTTTTATTTTATTACAGAAGCCTTTAGGTAAGACTCTGCTGGGAGAGAAGTACCCCATGGCCTACATCCTGTAAATAAAAGCATTTAAAAGGAAAGTAAATAAAAACATTTCTCTTTATTTAATTTGAAAAACAGCATGTTGTACCAAGAGCATAGTAAGTCCCTGTTCTCAACTCCAGCAAGTGTGCATCAGATCTGACTTTGCTAAGTGATATTACCCATAATCCCTTTTACTGTGATGTTTCAAACGACAGGCTTTCTTTTCTCAATGAAACAAAACAATTGATAAAAATCAACTACTGGCAAAAATGGAAATGGAAACATATAGTGGCTCAGTGGTAGAGCGGTCGTCCTTCAACCAGAAGGTGGTGGGTTCGATTCCCGCTCTCCCCACACAGTTCATACTGTCGTTGTGTCCTTGGGCAAGACACTTAACCCACCTTGCCTTGTATGAATGTGTAAGAATGTGCAGTGAATGTATGTGTTGGTCGGAGAGTCCGTAGGCGCAGAATGGCTGCCACGTCTCTGTCAGTCTGCCCCAGGGCAGCTGTGGCTACAGTTGTAGCTTACCATCACCAGTGTGACTGTGTATGAATGAATAATGGATGACCTGTAAAGCGCTTTGGGTCCCTTGGGAGAAAGGCGCTATATAAAATCTAATCCATTATTATTATTATATTAACAGAAAAAGCATTAAATAAAACCTAATAAATATATTGTTGACCAGATAACAACACATGGACATGCCTTATCTTTCTGTGAGCAATATTTCTATAACAATCTGATAAATCCATCAGCAGTTTATTAAACATTGCTACAAAAGGCAGTAAGTTGTACTAGCTCTTTTTCTGTTTGGCCTTTTCTATTCATAACGAAACATGGATAAGTGACAGAATTATTCCAAAGTCTACAATTTAACGGCTCAGGAACTTTGTGCCCTTATCTCCATTTGTGGACTTTCAACATAGTGCAGGGAGATCTGCAGATATGGAACAGGGCTGTAGATGATGATAGTACATTTTAATGATTTATGTCAAATGGTTTGGCAGTGGTGGACGAAGTACACAACCCTGGTACTTAAGTTAAAGTACAGATACACTAGGTAAAATGTTACTTTAGTAAAATCCAAAGTACTCCCTTTTAACTTTTACTTGAGTAAAAGTACAAAAGTATTTGTCTTCAAATGTACTTAAGTATCCAAGTACTATAATTTATTATGGCTATAATGCCCTTATAATTTTTGTCAGTCTCTTGCTTAATTATCTCAGTTTACGTATGTTTATGTTGCAAGACTCTGTTACGCTTAGCACACTGATCTATTAATAGAATTATATTAATTATTCAGACACAGATATTAGTTAAAATTATCATGAGCCCAAAAACTTGGAAGCTTTTGAAAATAAGCGGCACTCCACTCCACCTTTCAACTGTTTAGCATCATAAGCTACATATAAAACTAGTCAAAATTTAATTTATATTCTACCAAAAGTGTTAACATCCATCAACTGTCATTTCACAATCTCGAATCACTCAGTTTAAAATAATTACTACAAACGTTGGTGGAACAGCTAACTAACGTTAGCTTAAACACAATGGTGTGAGCTAATGTTAGATTACTCAATAAAAAATGACCACCAAAATGAAAATGGCTTACCTCAATGTGTTTCTTAAGATTGGAAGGAGAATTCCAGTACGAAGAAATTTTAGAATTCAAAATAACATCGCAAATAAGGCCATGGATGTTGTGGCACTGGCACTTTAGATTTGGAAGTTTGTGATTCTTCCATCTTAATGAAGAGTGAAGACAATCAGCACTCTCAGAATGATATGCTTTTGCACTGACGCACTAATTAACCAATAACCAGTTCAAAACAGAGCGCGCGCCGTATCCTGATTGGTGGTTTGCCGCGTGATTGCCCTCTTCAGTTTTTTTCTATCCACTAAATAATTAATATCCAATAAAAAGGAACAACTAATTTTGCAAAATGTAATTGAGTAAAAAGTAAGATATTTGACTTTGAAATGTAATGAAGTTAAAGTAAAAGTATCCCTGAATGAAAATACTTAGTAAAGTACAGATACTGGAAAAAACTACTTAAGTACAGTAACAAATTACATTTACTTCGTTACTGTCCACAACTGTGGTTTGGACTGGTTGCCAAGAATAAACAAAGGCACATTTAAGTTGAGCCTGCCAGCAGTGTTTTCCAAAGTTTCAAGATGAAGATGCCCTTTTGCTATGATGACTAACAATAGATAACACAACGTTATTGTTATATGTATGAATGTAGAGGTGAGTTTGCTGGTGATGATACTGAGAGCCCCCTGTCAGTCTGCCCCAGGGTTAGGGTTATGAATGGAAGCACGATGTAAAGTGGTTGGGTGACCGAGGAGGGTACAAAAAAGCGTAAGACACACCATTTACCATTAAAAGCAAAGACTACAACAATCACAAGAATACATGGCATCAGTGTGTTCAGATTTTATTAGGTGAAAAAAAAAGGGTTTTATGGCTGCTATTATTATTATCTGCTACAATATCTGTATCATTACACAAAACAACATTTACTACACATTTTCACGGTATGAAAGTCTTCATTCTGACAGAAGTAAAAAAGTGGATTTTTGGTGATTTATAATTTATATTTGGCATGTGAATAGACTCTTGAACTGTGTAGGGTCAAAAAGACCCATTCTTCCAGGATCTTAAAATTGACTGTATTGTCAGTAAAACTATTTGATTCAGTTCTTCATATTCACTCACTTGTCACTTTTGAATATTAAACCATCTGTCACATTACTGAGTTGCTGTTGCTGAAGCTTAGCCATTCCCCTCTGGTCTGTGATAACAACAAGGCATTTTTAAGTTTCTTATTTCAGACCATTTTGCCACACTCACAGTCACTTTGATGCTTATAGTTTGGCTTACCAGGTAACTCTAATGCCCTTCAAACACGCCATAATCCATTTACTGTCCTCTTTCCCCATGTGTATCTTATTGTCAAACAGCCACTCTTACAGGAATATATACAGACTGCTGCCACCGGGCCCCACCGCAGCCCTGTTGCCTTTGCCTTGACTTACAGTTTCTATGGAAACAGCTACATCTCGGGTAATCCCGTGAATAGGATGCAGAGAGCAGAGGTTCGGGCAGACACACGTCCTTCCGTTGGTGGCAGGTGGAGAGAGCAAGTGGAGCATTTATAAAAACAAGTCATTCTTTTACGTTCCCAGAACAAATGCTTTTACAGATCCACATTGAGAAAAAAATACAGAAAAAATGTGCTGCTGTGTTTTGCAAATTACAGTGTTGAATGTGACAAGCTTGCGAAGTACTGGCTGTTGTAAACAGCATGATAGTATCTTTAGTTGAGTTCAAAGTGTACAGTAGATGCATGTATGTGTGATTTTTTTAATTAGCAGTGCAAGGTTTCAGAGTTAAATGTAACAAAGGAAAGAAAAAAGTGTCAAACGTTTTATTAAGCTCAGTTTGTGTAATGATTCAGTGTGCATCATTTATTGTTCTCATTTAGCACATCTAAGAGTAACACAGGTGTTCTATGAGCCTGCCGTGGGAAATGGAGGGTTGTGAAATTAGGCCATTGTATGTGCCTCATGGTAAAAGGGGAGTTCCACTTTGTTATTATTATTACATCAAATTTATATAGCACTTTTTAGGGTCCGCAAAGGCGCTTTACATATCCATTTTTCATTTCACTCCACAGTCACACACTGGTGGTGGTAAGCTACACATGTATCCACGGTGGCCCTGGGGAAGACTGACAGAGACGTGGCAGCCTACAGACTCTCCGACCATCACCAAATACTCTCACCAAACATTCTTACACATTCATACACACTGGAGGCAAAGAGGGTGTCTTGCCCAAGGACACAACGACAGTATTACATTTACATTTATTCATTTAGCTGACGCTTTTATCCAAAGCGACTTACATTGTTCTACAGTAATTACCAGTGTTACAGCCACTATAGGTAAGGTGGGTTAAGTGTCTTGCCCAAGGACACAACGAGTATGAACATTGGGAAACCGCTAACCTTCTGGTTGTAGGATGACCGCTCTACCACTGAGCCACTGTGCACCTCTTTTTTTATATCACTAACACAGAAAAAAATAGAAGGAGGTAACTGTGAAAACAGTCCGCTGTGTTTGGAGGTTATATGAATTATGAAAGAATTAGAACTCCATATGAGAAAATTAAACATACCATGGTAGATTACTTTTCCTGATATCTCTGATAACAAATGTAGAGGTTCCATGAGCAAGGTTGACGTTCTGGTGGTTTGTGCAATGTTTTGGCTTGTTCTGGTCTTTCTGTGAGGAGTCTGCATGTCCTCCACATGTTATTGTGGGTTCTCTCCGGGTACTCCGGCTTCCTCCCACCATCCAAATACATGCATGTATAGATAACTCTAAAGTGTCCCTAGTGAATGATTGTGAGAGTGAATGGTTGTCTGTCATTGTCTGTCTCTAACTGTCAGCCTTGCGACTAACTGGCTACTGTCCAGCTTTGTAGTAATATTAAACTTTCTCTTAAAAACGTTATCACATGTTTTGTAAAACGGACACTTACGACCTCCCCACCTATTTCAAATGCCAGCCAGGGATTTTGGCTTGGTCCCACAGAAAGGGCTAATTGGTTGAAGCAACTGCTGTTTTTAGCGGGCAAACAGACTTCCCGATGAAAAGTGTCCCGCTGTAATTTACCGCTGTCATTTGGCGTCCATCTGCCTGTGGAACAGGTCAGTGGCTTTGACAAAGAAATGAGAAGTGGCTGCTGCTAATGCACAGCTGCAGGTGCACTTCGGCTCCACTTACTATCTCCATGTTAACCTGCTTTGGTTCGACTAGGTTACCATGGCTACATAGTATGTTCACGTTTAGATTTAATTATTTTACAGATGCATTAGAGGCAGGAGATAGCAGTAAGCAGTAAATGGTTAGTCAGTAAGTGGGTTGGAAGAGATCATGTACATACTAATGAATTTCTATAAAAACAACACAAGAAAAAGGAAACTTAATTAATTTAAATTTAAATGTACAAGTTTACAAGTAGTATAAACCTGTGGTTCCCAAACACTGGGTGGGGACCCAAAAGCTTTAAGTTTATTTTGGATCACCCAAAATTAAAAATCTCAAAAATACAGAAAAAAAAAGTTGCAAGTTTATGGACATATAAAGAAAATCTCAAATTACAAAATGATAACCAAAACCACCGGAACAGCATAAAAATATTAGGAAACCTAGTCTGAAAATACACAAAACACATAAAAGACCATCCCTTAAAAAAATAAATAAAAAATGCTTAGACAGATTAGGACCTAGGCTTGCTCTTTGTACTAAAAAAAAGGATGTAAACATTTTGTTTTTCTGTTAGACATGATGAAAGATTCCAAAATCTGAATCTGTTGAAATGTTTAACAATTTAATTAAAAAAGTAATATTCTAAAACCGTGCTGCTGTCTAGCAAACTGCATGATTCACAAATCATTATCCACATTTACTCTGTGTGGGTTTTATGTCATAGAAGACAGTACGTAGGGTAATGGGGTGTTGACACTGAACCCAGCTGCACTACCTGATTTTTTGTTGTTATCCCTGTGTCAGACTCCACTCTCCCCCAAAAGCAGCAGAGGGACCTCTCCTGCCTTTCTTTTATATGAAAAAATAATAAAAAAAAATACTAATGCAGTATTTCAAACTGAAGGTTTGACTTAGCATCAGGATGGCAATTGTCTCCGCCTCGTTAAACATTACGTGGTTGAATTATCAGTATTTACCCGATTTTACATAGCTTCCCTTTTCTCTGTTGATATTTTCTCTTTTTTAGGTGTTTTTCTGTTTAAAAAGCCATTTTCAGTGCTTTATTTAAAGCCCACTTTATTGGCAGCTATTACACTTCTGGAACATCAGTTCACAAGCCAATAGGAGCACTCCTTTTCTGAGCATGTGGTTTCCTCGCATGTGATTGGCCATTTTTTGCTTTCCCTGAGTGACTTATAAAATTCCTTTTAATAAAATAGTAGATGGCCTCATAAAGCCTGTTTTTTTCACTAATGATGGCTTTTACAATATACTATTTTGGGTTTAAACCATTGTCCCCAACTAGAAAAAAAAATATCAGGTACAGTACAGTTTAATTCATTTCATGCAAAGTTGGAAGGCAAGATTTTGATGACCTGAAACACAATCAGAATTCCTTTACAAAGTGAATCTATTGGTAATGCACTTTTTGTTACTGTATTTTTTAAAGGTTTCTCATTGAATTAACCACAGCTCTGGTGTATTTATGTGTGTGACTGCGGAGGTGAGTTTGGTGGTGGTCGGAGAAGGCTTGTGTTTGGAAGCCCCCGTCTCTTTCTGCCCCAGGGGTAAATGGGGTGAATGGAAGCATCATGTTAAGTGCTTTGGTACAACCAGGTACAAAAAAGCGCTTTATAAATACACACCATTTACCTTTTAAGTTATTTGTGACAAATAATTATTGCATTTATAGACTGCAATAATTTACACACAATTTTTTTTCAGCAATTTACATGCTATACAAAAGTTAAAGTATGTCATTTTTATTTATTTTTTATCGATTCACAGCCCTAATTTATTTACACTGGCTGTGAACCTTCCATGAGCTTATCTAATTCTGCTATTTGTGCCAGTTGCCTCTCCAAAGATCTGGGGTGGAGGTGGGAGTTCATTTAAGATAGTATGGTTCCATCTGGTTGAATAAGCACATTATGTAGCATTCCATAAGATTATTGCAGTTCAAGCTGGATTTGCTTTAGTGTTTATTATGTATGTCTACACAGCATATGTTTAAGCCATCAGTTCCTGCTTCCAACTATACCACCCTGTCAAACTAGAGTGTCCACATCAAGTCGCTCTTATACTATTTCTAAAATATCTGTATACTTGCAATGGAGAAATGCCGTAAATGTTATGTGTCTTAAAATAGAGTCATTAGTATGGTGATAGCAGTAGATTACAGTGAAAGCGCTCTGACAAACAATAACAGAACCAATAAATCTATGCTCAACCCCTCCATAAACTTTGATTAGTGACCAAAGAGTGAGGACACACGTCTACAGAATCAATACTGAATCCTCTCGGGGCTGTTTACAGGGAGAACCATAACTAGAAGCATAACTTTAGAAATCTTAAACCTAATGAAGACACACATAGAAATTCAGTTTATTACAACTGGAAAGAAACCACTTTATATTTCTCCTTTTGTACTGGCTCCAGAAATTCTTAGGAAATGCTTTGTACATTTAACCCCAAATAATACGCTTACATAAATAGCTAATGTATTGTGATTTACTGTCCTATTATAAACTTCTATTCTGTTACCAAAATTTCAAAATGACAATTAAATCACATCTTCTGAGAATAATTTTCAAGCTTCTGACCATCTCACCTGTTTTATTACAACAGAGTTTGTTGCAATTGGAAAATTTCCCTTAAGAAACCTACATTCATTTACATATTTACATATACATTGAAAAACTTAGTCAAAAGACACTCTGCTATATCATTAAGAAGCCATCTGAAAGTTCCAGTAAGTATAAGTGCTCGACCTCCTGACCCCTTTGAGGCTTTAAGCATTTTCAGAAAAAAACAAAAACATCTCACTATAATTAAATCTAAATATGTAGTTTATAACGACTGAAGCAATTGAAATGGCAGAGTTAAACAGAGGTTATCAATTTAGATGCCTCAAGTAGTCCCATAATCAGAACCACACTAACCCAAGACACTAGCACTATGCCCTACATTTTATGAAAGTGTGCTAAGACTGTGAAGGGTCCAACGCCGTTAAATTGAAGAATTGGAACAGTACTCTTCTCTGAAACTAAACAGAAAAAAATATCAAGCATCAAGTCTTTCAGTCAGTCAACAGCAGCAGATAGTACAAGAAATTTTCCACACAACATAAATGAGTCATGTATTACCAATTGGATTGTAAGAAAGTAACTTAAACTAAAAGCTTGATATTTTGTGGGTCATTCTTATCCATATGCCTTCTACTGATAATAGAGACTCAATGTTTGAATAGCGATATAGAGTTTATGAAGGTAAAGAATGCATATATGTAATACAAAGAAACGACTGTAACGTTTGACAGTCCAAGTCCAGTCTTAGACCAATAACAGAGTAATGTAGTATTTGCAACAAAAAGATGAATATGACAGAGAGTTAATGTGGCATTTCAGATAATATAGACAAATCACCCTGTGGAGATTGTGGCTGTTGTTGATGTACAATCCAAAGACCTCTATGTCTGAGGCCAAGACCAAAGTTTAAAAAAGTAGTCTTAAGACTGTTCTCAAGTTGAATAACACAGGTTACATGCCATTTGCTCATAACAGTAGCAGGTATCACACTCCGTCAGGTGGGACAGATGACTCTGTTTGCTAAAGTGATCAGCAGTTTTTACTTCCCCGACATCAATCAACCACCACAGCAAGCATCTGCAGATAACCGCACCCAGAAATGAAAGACCCACAGGGGCGGACTCAGAAATGTAATCTAAATGTACGGAATAACCTGCTGTATAATGAATGTACAAGGTTATACAGCTCAAACTAAACGGACCGTGGAGCTGCAGATCACATCGAATTGACAGAGCGCCTTTATTTTGAAGGACAGATGCGTGGAGCAAACGTCTGCTTTAGATCCATCATTGTGCTCTAAAATAACATGGGTATTTTTAGTTCTAAGCAGTCATAAGTCACCCTGTCAAAGAGCAGGACTGTTTGAGGGCAAAGCTACAATAAATGTGAGGCACTCTTGCGGCAAGATTGATTTAGTTAAGAAAACATTATTACTGCCATAACTTTGGGCTTTAAGTCTGCTTAAAATATAGCAGTTCACTGGAAAAGTAATCCAATTTTCAATATGATCTTTCCACAGATAGTCATACTATTTACCATATGTTCAACCCACTACCTGTTTCTGGTAAAATCTTTTATAAAATATTGTCTGCTGTCCTGTTTCCAATTAAAGTGGGGGTAACTTAGGGCAAAAAAATAGCACTGACCAAGTCATTTGATTTGACAGGCAGGGATTTTAGAGTAGTTAAAGAGAGACGTGAATCTGCAAGCTGCACTGACATCAGAGAAATGTCAGTTCAAAGGTGTCATGGTAAATAAAGGCACTATCGACAATGTGAAAATAACACTTATGGTTAGCACTGTCATCTCACAGCAAGAAGGCCCAGAGTTTGACTCCCAGACTGGAAATGAATTTCCCAACGAAGATACAAAGAAATACAAATATATAAAAATGATTCTTAGTCAGTGCATAAAGAACTGACTCAAATCAGGAGATGGTCCTCAGTGCTCGTCAGTGGCCTTACATCACTAACAGACAACCCTCGAGGCCTTTGGTGATGGATTGGAATGAATTTAGTATAAAGTAACTTACAGGTTACTGTGTTATTAGAACTATCAATGGGATTTTAGACAATAATTAAAAAGAATAAATATACCATCATTTTGAAAGTTCCCTTCAGCCACACAGCAGGTGTCTCTTTTTACCTTTGTGTTTCCTGGGCCAGGCTGGGGGTACATACAGTTCTTTTAACATCCATGGCTATTTCTAACAACAATAGCTTTATTTACACTGCTAAATTTACATGTATTAAACATAAGACAGTGCCAGTTATTTCCTGACAAGGCTCAGTTTCTTATTGTTCAATTGTAGAGTTTTGAATTGTAGCATCTAATGCTATTAACCCGAACAGGCTGATTAGGTATCTTGCTACAAACCAAATATAAATACAATAACATCTCATTTTGTGCACCGTAAACATTGTCTGTTCACAACATGAAAAAAGTGGTCTTACCTTTATTGTTTTAGAACTAAATCATTTATTTTACAACAGATTTAACTGATATACCCAAGTTCATCACTAGAGAGTAATAATTTCAGGCTTCCAATATAAATAAAAGGAGGCTTGAAATAATGTCAACCTCATTATGCATATTTTGCATACCTTTTATTCACCAGGTGCTATACAATACTGTACAATAGAAGTCGTTTCAGCACAGCTTTTTAAACACCATTCTATTGTTTTCTTCTCAGAGCACCTTAAGGCTGTCTGCTTACGCACAGTACACCCACAAACTATACTCATGCCTTAGAATACAAAACATTTACAACCGGCATTCAAACTGTGGGCACACAGTAGACGTTGGCTTTAGCTGAGTCGGCAGAAAAAGCTGCCAGTGTTGAACAACTGAGAGCAATAAGCGGAGGTATGTGACTTTGAACTGTTGTAAAGTGAAGCAGCTGGGGCGGATTTGCCAAGAATAACCTTTTCAAGAGAGATTCTGGGGATTTTACTTTCACCTTCTAAATAACCGGCTTCACACTTATTTTGTTGAGATCATTTTCCAAATGTTTTCCAGGACACAGGTGAGGACCAACTTACTCTTTAAACAAAAAGTAACAACTGCAAGTACCAAAACAACAAGAACAACAATTTAGGGCTTGGTTGCGTCATTAAGGTTTTGATGTTAGACCTTTTTGTCTTTAACTGTACAGAACATAGACAAGAAACGAGAAAGAGCTGAATGACATCAAGCACACAACCTAAGCTGGAACTGAACCCAGGCCTCCCAGGCACCTGGCAAACACTCCACCAGGTGTGTCTAAAATGTGTCTAAAACCTCTGAACACGACTTCCTCTGAGCTCGAGTCAGTTTATTCTGTGCCTGTTGGTACTGCCCCTGAATTCTGATTGGTTGTATGTCTACACACTCAGAGGTACTTTATTCTGCACCCATTTGTTCCGCCTCTATGAAATCACACTCAAACTGACAAGGACCAGACTAATTCTTTGTATAGAATAGAAAAAGAATTAGGATGGGTGGCCAGGCTAGGTTAGGTTTAGGTAGCATAAATATATTACACCCCATTTTAATGTAATTTAGTTTATTCTTCTTTTAAAGATTTAAGTTATTACTGCTACACCCAAAAAAAAAAAAAAACTTTCAACCCACTCAGGAGGTTTAACTTTTGAATGGTTGCCTTATGGAGATGTATTTAGCATTAAAGTGGGGCGCAGAGGCTCAGTGGTTGAGCGGTTGTCCTATATCTGGATGGTTGGAGGTTCAATTCCCACTGTGGCTACAGACTTTGACTCTCCGGTAAAAGTGCATTATTTATCAAATCTTACATTTTAAACCCTCTTGAAGAAAACAGACATAAGTATTCCATATTCTGGTTGGAAACCAGAGATGCACACTCTCATTTACCCAGGACAGAGTACACAAGACCTAGCTTGTGGTTCTCAAACAACTCACAAACTTCAGAAAAAAAATACTTGTCTCTTCATGTACCATCTTTATGGCATAATAGAATTTTACCCCTAATAAATATAAGGAGGGGTGAGAACCAAAAGGCCATGGATGAAACTGGGTTAGATATGTCAAAAGAAAGCTTTTTATTAGGTCTTTGAAATGCCACTGAAATCACAATGAAATTTCTAAACTGCTTAGAGTTACTGATTAAAAACAAAAGAACATGTCTAAACATAGGATTGAGTCAGAGTTCTGTGTGCATAGAGCTGCTGTATTTATGCTAGAGATGACATAAACATTGGAGCCAAAAATAGAATATAAGGTCTATATAATCTATCATATATTTGAGAATTTAGGAGAAAAATCCAAATTGGCAAATCCAAAAATGATTTGACAGAAGACCGCTAAAATGGAACAAATAACACAATGGTAGCAACATTGAATTCAAATTGATCCCGATGGAATTTTTTAATAATTTTAAATTGCAGTTATCAACTCTCTTGTTTTACAGAACACAAGCATCTCTCAACTACTGTTTCTAGTCTCGGCAAATAAAGTGTTGTCAAATGAAAAGTATGTTAAACCAGTGTCTTTTTTTTCAATGTTAGCATTTGGAAACAAACACAGAACATTCTAACAGTGATTGAGGTTACAAGATTTTGAACTAAATGTAGTCAAAAGTACTGTATTCATTTCCTCCAGCAACCTAACAATTATCTCCATTTTTGTCCATTCACTCTACAATGTAATGCTGGCATTTTCAAACCAAAACAGGACCTGCAGTTATTTTCCCAAAACCCTTTGACTTAGATTTAGTTTTATAATATAATGAAACCTTCTGACTTCAGGCTAAATCTTACTCCCATACAAACCCGCTTTGACTTAATACTAAAACTCATGACATGTTTATAACTCTACTAAAGAAATTGGTAATGCCCACCACACTGGCCCTTTTACAAAAATCAATACAGACTTTGTACGGCAAAGCACTGGACATTAGAATGGACCAAAGGATTAGTCCCAGTGGCTGCAGCACCTGCCCACATCCTTAAAAACAGCCCGAGGTGCTGTTGTGTACATTTCCCTGAATTTCAGAAGAACGCCTGGAGTGGAAAACAGTGGCGCATGAGGCAAAACAATGCCAGTGGAAACAGAGAAGATTGCAGTGGTGAGCTCGGGGAGATAAGGCACAAAGGGAAAACATATTTCTTTTTGTGGTTTGTGCTCTTGCATGAGTTTGACAGAGTGTGCTTTGTTTTGCCAAACGACGAGGATTAAAAGTAAGCACAAAATGGGCAGAGACTGCACAGATTCCCAGCAGTTTGTTAAGTCAAAAGTGTTATACTTGGACGAGTGCTTATGTTTAGTTTTGACTTCTATTCACCCACATGCAGATAACTGTAGTCCCTGCCAAACCAGAAATTTAACCATACCTGCAACAAAACAAAATGAGCACATTTGAGGAAAAACCCTTTGCATCCAATACCAATGCATTCTGCTTGGAAATGACATACGTACACCCATCACATTAAAACAATGCTAACCCCTTCGTGAGTTTGGATTTGGTCCAAGAGTGACATTAGGGGTATGAAAACCTGCTATATGTCCCGGTTTATCAAAATACTAGTCAGAAAACACAAAATGCAAACTATGCCAAGGTTAGTAAGCCTGCAATCCTTGTTTTAAAACACTTTCACTTTATAACCGGAAAATCCAAAGTCGACGCATAGCCTGAATATTATTTACAGATATCCTTCCTAATTGAAAAGCAGCCAATGACAAAAAGTGGAAAATGGTTGTTGAAGAAGATTGGAGAATTTATTTAAAATAAATGATATAAAGCAGTCATACAGTATCTGTTAATAACATGTTTGTGGGTCACAAATAAAGTAATCTTCCTGTCTTTTATCTCCTGTCTTTTATTCAAGGGAATCAATGACTTTCAACAACTCTTGATGTGACCGCTGCCAAAACATATCCCCTAATGAGCTTTAAATTGTATAGTGCATCCCATTAAGCAGGCCTCCAAAAACTTCATCCCAGCATTCACACTTGTGTCTAATTCCTCCAAACACCAGCATTAAAAGGATAATCACTGCAGATAAATTCATCTCTACAGTTTTCCGTGCTTGCATTACAAGCACAACACGAGCTGGGGAGCATACAGCTTTGATTGTTTTCAAAGGCAGAGAGCCTCATGGCTGATTCCTAATGGCTGTAGAGGGGTTTGCCGGGTTACGGAGATTAACTTCATCCCATCCCAGAATTCATTTAGCAATGTTTCGCTTGGTGAAATGAGAAACTCCGGGAAAAAAGAGGGTTTATTTCAGATGAGTTTTGTGTGGAGAGAAGTAACTGGAAGACTCAATTCTTACCTTTGAGGAGAGTTGGAGCAGTTCAGGTGGTGGAATATGTCAGCAGGCAGTGGCAATGGGAAGAGAAAGGAGACAGGGCATGGAAACAAAATTAGTAATTGGCAAATGGTTTCTATACAATACGATAACACACTATATACTGTATATATATATATATATATATATATATATATATATATATATATATATATATATATATATATATATATATATATATATATATATATATATATATATATATATATATACAGAGAGAGAGAGAATAAAAACTAAATATAAAGAGGTTGTAATGTATAGTAATGCATATTGTGCCAACAAACTTATATACTTTGTACTATACATGATATAATCATTTCTGTCCACTTTTCCCTGGAAGAAATTGGTTGAATACTGTCCTCGAGGTTTTATGAACACATTTCAGTTCTGATTCCTTTCAGTTGGGAAATGGCTACATTTATAAATCATATTTCTTCCAAGACTGCTATGCGAGCCCTCAATGCACTTTACATCAGTAGACTGACCATATTTACAGAACTGGATTTTTTCCCCCACAGACTCACTAGATAAAGAAAACAATGTGTTTCCATTCCAAACAATGGCATTTCTAATGTATAATCAACAGTAAACACAAATCAAGAATTGCAATGGTTACATTTGAACGTATTAACTTGAAAAGCTCCACAGAACCACAAGCTTTTGAAAAGATTAGTTACACCAAGTGCATTATAGAGTCACAGATTCCGAATGAAGCAACTGCTTCAGGTTGAATGTAATTGTGTTTTTTTGGTTAAAACTATGGACATTGAATTAAGTGACAAAAGTCAACGGACAATAATTCTGAAGTTTTCTGCAGTGATTGGTATTTGTGAAACTGGGAGTACTAGGGATTCTACTAGGGGTACTAGGGGTCTGAACAAAACTCTTGACAATTGTGTTTTTACAGATATTTGTTGGGACATGGGACAAGGAGTGAGAAAGTGGGACAGTCCCCATTAAATAGGTACAAGTGGTCAAACCTGTACATCAAGCATCTATTCACCCAATTTCTATCACATACTCTCTCATTCACACACAGTGATGTAACAAACTGGACTCAAGGTGCAATTCAATGTCTTTGAAACGAGGAGAGCTTTAACAAACCAACCTTCCATTCACTAATCTTTCCCTCTACCCATGAGCCACGGTCACACCAATAAGTGTAGTGTTTTTTTGTTTGTTTTTTTTCTTCACTTTACAAGATATGTTTCCAATATCTTTGTCAAAAACGACCCAATGTCCCCAATGACCCAACTGGACAAAAAATCGGATTGGACTGCAACAGGTTTGTAAAATAAAGAAACTTGATAACTGTCTCTAAGACAACTTAAACTTTAAACTTGGCCAATGCTTTGTGCAATTTCAACAATGTAAAAAATATGCCTGCCTATTAGAAATCCACACAACATAATTTAAAATACCACCAACAGCATTCAGCACAAACAGGTGGATGTGGCATTGCTTTTCATGAAAAATACAAATGCATGAAAATATAATACTGACATTGTTTTCATAAATAAATCCTCTTTACTGCACTAGAAAGCAATTCAAACACTGAAGCAAGGCTATTTTTCTCTTTCTACTCTGTATTTGGTTTGATCATTTGCTGTCAACCCACTCACCAGGAAAAAAAAAAAATTAAATCAATGATTGCATAACAGTAATAATCTTCTGTAACAAGTAAACACGTCCATTAAATATAGCACATTACCATTGGGATTGTGTTGTTCTAATCAATTCTGAAATCATCAATTCTTATGGCCTACATCCAAAACACTTACATTATCACCTCCAGTTAAGTATTTTAGCGTTTTGTGTTAATGCAATGTGTTTATCACCAACCCGATTAACAATGCCTTTCTGAGGGTGAACCAGGGGGTGAAAATAGAAAACCTTTAAAGTGGAGTTTGCATCTTTATATTTAATTCCTGAGGATTTTAAGTGTAGACATTCATGTTTCAAAAATGCACAATTCTGATTAAATGTTGTTTCAGACTTGATATAATATGCATCATTAACATAAAGCAAAGAAGCTTTTGTATTGTTTGTATTTTCCACTGACTCATAACCAAAATCCAGATTGTTATTGAATGTCACCTAAATTGGACAGAAATGGACTTTAAAGAAATTCAATATTTGTGGAAGATTTGTAGAGTAAATGAAATGCTGTTTCTCTTTCTCCACGGTGTTAAGGGACATGCAAGAAAATCTGAAAAATAAATAGACACTCAATAGACAACGTAATAAAAAAAAAAAAAATGTTTGTGGAGGTTCTCAGTCATTAAGGACATGAGCTTCACATCCCTTAGAGGGAGTGGTTTAACCTGAGTCTCCTGTGATTGGACAAAGCTGATGAATGCAAGGCCCTTATTCCCAAACACTTGAAACACTATGAACATCAGTATCTAACATGCCATCCACATAAAACCCATAAACCAAACTGTGTCTGTCCTCTTCTTCCAAACTTCAAGGCATTATCAAAAGTCCTGAATCAATTATCAGGTATTAACATTAATAATTTATAATTCCATTTCATTTATTTTTTTAAACTGGAAGAATTAAGCAGTTATGTTACATAACTGTCCTGTATCACATCCACACAGAGGGCTGTTCAGGACCAGGTCTGTCAGTGCTCACAACAAGAGCTGTCCAGTAGATACTGAATTTATTGTCTTAATGTGGACGCCAAAAGTGTTCCACAATTGTAAAGTTGTGAAAAAAGAATGAGGAGAAGCTCCTGGGAGCATTATCTTGTGATTTGGTCAAGTCTATTGTCCACACCCAGAAGGAGAGCACTTAGAGCTGGGGACAGAGAATTGTTTTTGTTTTTTTTATCTGAAAATAAACATTAATGGCGTGACAATTTATGTAGTTTTGGAAAGTGAGAGCATTTGCCTGAGACAGCCCTGTACATTGAGGAACTCAAACCAGTAAGACTCTTATGGAGCTCTATAACATCATTAGTGGTGAGGGTCCATTTCATAAATATCAAATGGGAAAATTATTCTCTAGCTCCAATGCTCAAACAGATGTTACGGCCTTAAAAAGGCTTCAGATAAACAGTGAATATTGGAGTGTACATACTGCTTACTGCATGTCAAGCTTTGAGAGCAAACACAGCATGAGGAAATCACAGGAAACACAAGTAAGGGCCAGCGAGTGTTTTCCATCAGCTCTGTATGTGGGACACTGGAGGTCAGAGAGGAACATGCTGCTCTTTTGGCCCGGAAGTGAATGGCTGGGGCCCAGATGAAAGCCAAAATCTTGTCTTAGAATTTAACACTTGATCTACAAAATGATTAGTTCAAGTCAATTAAGTATTTGTAAACTAAAATTGCAGTGTCACACAAGTGTAAGTAATGAATGAAGGTAATTTGGAAATGAAATATGGGCCAAAAAAAAAAGGAGGAAAAACCAATTAATTGTGGAAAAAAAGAGGATGCTGCTACACCCGCCCAGAGGCAATCACTCACTTTACTAGAACAAATTATAATAAACACTGATCAGCATCTGCTTAGTGTGCTTTAGGCGACAGTTATCAATATAGGCTTTTTGATACAGCTTTATTATGGAGCACATTCTATGACTAAGATTAATGCTTCTGAAATCACATTTAGTGTGATTTCTATGACAATTTTAATCATTTTTGAAAGTGCTTAGATAAATTTTACATAAATAGATTATGACTGTTCCACTTATTATTTAAAGTATGGAAGTAGGATTAACCCTAGAATGCATAATGGCCTTTTTGGCCTGCACTGCGTTTTGTTTTTGTGTATTTTCCCAATAAATGCATTTCCGTGTTTGATATTCCAAGAATTTCTAAATAATCTTGTTCTGAATCAATTTTAATTTAATAATTGAAAAATTTATTATTTATAAAAAACAGGTTTTAGTATGCAGTTGATGTACCGGTCTGTCGTGGTGAAGAAGGAGCTGAGCTGTAAGGCAAAGCTCTCGATTTACCGGACAATCTACGTTCTTACTCTCACCTATGGTCATGAGCTTTAGGTCATGACCGAAAAAACAAGATCCCAGATACAAGTGGCCGCAGGGCGGAGAAAGCTCACTTATTATGCTCTCACGAAGGGATTATAACATGGACAGGGACAGAGCATTTCTCTTTTTGGGGTTGTTCAAAACTATTCTTCTAATTCCGTTGTGTTGTTGAGTCAGAATAAGTGTTTCAGCTCCAGTCTGGCAATATAAATGATAAAACCCGTTCAACTGACTGCTCCTGTGATTATTTAGTAGAGCTACAGATCTGGACAACAGGTCTCCCTTAGAGATAGGGTGAGGAGCTCTGTCACTCGGGAGGAGCTCAAAGTAGAGCCACTGCTCCTTCACATCGAGAGGAGTCAGCTGAAGTGGCTCGGGCATCTGTTTTGGATGACTCCCGGATGCCTCCCTAGGGAGGTGTTCCGGGCATGTCCCACCGGGAGGAGACCCCAGGGAAGACCTAGGACACGCTGGAGGGACTTTGTCTCTCGGCTGGTCTGGGAACGCCTCGGTATCCCCCCGGAAGAGCTGGAGGAAGTGTCTGGGGAGAGGGAAGTCTGGGCTTCTCTGCTTAGACTGCTGCCCCCGTGACCCGGCCCCGGATAAGCGGTAGAAGATGGATGGATGGAGGTAAGTATTTCTGCCACAGGCTTTCATAATAAGGGCCTAAAAATAACACATGTACACTGGTTTTATGCAGAAACAAATTTGAGAAAATGTATATTACATTGACAGATTCTCTACGTTAAGCGCCCTAGTGAATATTAATTAATATTGATAAAGCTTTACCAGTGTTACAGCTGGAACACCACTGGAGGCAAGGTGGGTTAAGTGTCTTGCCCAAGGACACAACGACAGTATGTGGGGGAGAGCGGGATGTTATGATGTTTTGGGATGTTTCGGGCGGTTGCTAACACTAAACAACTGTAAGTAGGAACAATAATATTATTATCTGTATACACTTTTATAAACATATTTAATCACTTTGACCTTCATTTTTCTTTCTTTGCCTGAAGGATTGTGCAGGAAAGATATACTGCAGGATTTACAAGAGATAGTGTTGAGAAAGAGGTTCTTGACATGAAGAGTCTACATGCTCTCCCTAAGCTCAGGGTCGTAGCCAAGACCGTCCAAGACCATAGAGCATCAAGACCATGGAAAGACCAAGACATTTATCTATTAATACCAAATCAAGACCATGGCAGGTCAAAAAACAAGTCAAGACCAAAACCACTGTATTAGACACTATAACGCAAGGGAACAGTAAATCTAAACAGTCCAAGCCTGGTTTCGAGTCAGAACTTGGTGTTTGGTCAAAAAGGCACACTTAGAAGATGTTTGATGCCCAAGGCCACAGTAGGGTTGTGTGTGAAAAAACCCAGTAAAAAAGTTTAAAGTTTTTTTCAGGTTAATTACACATACACAAATCTAAAGTTTATTTATTGTGGACAGTCTCACTGAGATTACAACTCTCTTTTGCAGGGGAGTCCTAAAATGCCCCCATTATAGAAGAGTGTATGTTTTTTTTTAGTTAGGTTCTAGTTCTAGGGTTAAAGTAGGATCTTCCATAGGGCCTATTAGATCATACTGGCGTTGGGGTGTCAGGGATGGTGTAGACTAAGTAACTGAATAGCAGAGTAAACTGTAATCCAGAGGGCTGTATGGAGGCTTTTGGGCATATGCATATCCCCTGGTCCCAAAAAAGGAGATATTACTTTAGTTATTTCCAATTATTATATGGACCTGCTATTGAGCTCAGTTCTTTAGGTTCAAATGGGGTCCTGTGCCATGGCCTGAATCTGAATGTCTTACCGTTGGTGTGACAGGTGAAGTTGTTTTCATCCTAATTTAGCCTTTGAGATATACATTGTTGAACAATACTACCTTATGGAACAAAGCCAACGCTAATGTCAAATGAGTGCAAGGTTCCAAAAAGTAGTTTTCCAAAAGTTAAAAGATTGTTACTTCAAGCTCTAGCTTCTTAGATAAATAATAAGATTATAACCAAGTAGACTGTTATACTGTATAATTTAGTTCCACAAGATAAACTTGAGAGCTACTGCAGAACGTCCAGGTCAAATATTTGTTTTGGCTGCAGTCCTATTCCATTTGTCAGTAGGCTGAATGTTTCCAAGAAATTCTAAACTTACCAAAGTATATTTATACTATGCAAGATTTTCTTAAAAAAATATAATAAAAAAATAAAATAACAAAACAATTAACCTTACACAATAGACTACTAGACTACAGCTATGGCCCACTTGAACAACATGGGAGGGTATTTATCTGTGAACCTCCTTCTACATTCCAAAACTTCATATCACATTTGGCTAGACTTTGGTTTGACTTTTACTCTTTACTGGAAATCCTGCAGGCCTTTGATCTACACCAGCTGTTGTCTTAAAAATAGTTTTGTACATCTTAATATTTACTTTGGATCTAAGTTCTACAATATAAAAAGAGAGTTCTGTTTAAAAAATGGCCTGGGGTGTCAGAAATAGTATTTTTTGTGGTACTGTAAATGCCTCGGTAAATTCTCATTCAGAGTTTTGTGACATGCTGCAGTGATGCCTTCCAACTTTAAAAAAATCCTTGAACATCAAAACAATCAGATTTTCCCTAAAATAGTTTTAAGGCCATATAATTATTTCATGATGGCTGTATTGGCTCGAGTTTATAGTGGATAGTGTTGGATTATTAACAGCATTGTACAATTCATAATGTTACAGGGTTTTATGTGTTGACTAGAACACATCTATAGCCACAACCATAACCACTTATTGCCAGCCAAAACATTTAACAATGTAGTTAATATACTGACAAACCACTAAAGTATAACTCATGTGTTCAGTTTAGCCACACAGTATAAAAATCTTATTGGAAAAATGTATTCAGTTTGCCATATGTCTGCAGACACTGACCATTTAGTGCCTGTCACACAAACACAGCTGACACACACATACACAGAGTCATGGCTTTTGAATGTGTCTCAAACAGTCACAGCAAATCTGTCAACTCCGAACAGCCCTGTGAGAAAATGGAACAAGAACAGCCAGTCACAGCTCCCAGCAGTGGTCAACTACCGGAACTGACCCACACATGTGAATAGCACAACAAGGACTCACCAGGAGATTAATGTATACAGACCATATCAGCACAAGAAACACATCTTTCAACCCAGACTTGAAGAATTCTTGTTATATTCTGCAATTACAGTATGCACCAGTATGTATCAAACTTTCAGGGAAAAAGAGCGGCCCATTATGTACCACATTTTTTATTTTACTCAATATACAGAAGATACAAGCTAGTTATTTTCTGTGGTTTGTGTCCCAAGTGCATTAAGACAATTATTATTGAAAATGGAAACCTAATTGTTTGCTGTCAGTGAATGGAGAACTTTAGCGAGTGGCTCAAAGTGCAGCTGCTTTATGTTTTTGAGCATTTAGGCTACACCAGCAAGACTACAACTGGATGTTCAGGACAGGGTCATGCTGGACTTATACAGATCCTAACACACATCATCAAAGAATGTTAAAATGAGATCTGCCTAATGAGAACATGTTAGCCACACAACCTACTTTAGTTCTGCTATTGGTATACACATACCAATACCCCCAGGGGTACTTGAAGGGATCTCAGGGGGTACGCAAGATAAAATAGCATCCATGCAAAAATGTTTTAAACATAGTAAATACTTTTTACATGATTTTTTACCCAGTAAGCCTTATACATTTCATTATCCTTAAAAGGATTTAAAACTTAATCCTTAAAAAATGTTACTATCGTGGTGCTGTATTACGCAAAATGGTACCACGAGGAGCTCAACTTAGCTCAACAAGCTTATTTCCAGAGGCATGTTTACTGTCTAACCTGGGTGCGCTGATGCGCTCTGGGATTTAAACAGACAGCCCCAGAAAAGTACAGCCAAACAAAAAGCACATCGATGCACACCAGGTTCAATGAGCTAAACACACTGATGTTTCCATTTCTGGAGGCTGAGAGCTAATAGCATCATACTATTGCAACAGACCAGGAATTCACTCTAAACTGTGTCCGCCTTTTGTGACAAAACTGGTCTAGAGAGGGCTGTAACTTGGTAAAAACTATAACTGTCACTGGCTGCAGCTGTGATAATCCTCTTCACAATATGATCAAGGTAAAGTCTGCTGTATGTGTCTCTTGAAAAGTTTGACAGATGAGGGTGAGAGGAAAAGCATTGAGCTACGCAGGGTGCTGAGTTATGCTGCGTTTGGTTATGGGTTAATAACATTTGAAAAAAGATTTTGGGTACTCGAGAAGGGTAAAAAACTATAACTATAACTATGACTATTGGACTGTTATTAATCTCACATTGTTTTGCATCAAATATAGTCACAGGCAATCTTATATTTGTGTTGCATATCGTAACACAGTAAACACACACAACTGAGCCATAATCAAAACCCACCTTGCTGGGTGTCTGTGCCACTAGTGTATGGATGTGTGAGTAGGTTTGGTGGTGGTCGGGGAGGCCGTAGGCGCGATAAGGCTGCCCTGTCTGCATCACTCTGCCCCAGGGCAGCTGTGACTGTGGGGTGAATGAATAATGGACTCTGTAAAGCACTTTGAGTCCCTTGAAAAAAGTGCTACATAAATCTAATCCATTATTATTATTAAAGGCAGACCATCTTTTAAGAATGGACTTCAGTGTTCACCTTGTTTGCTTTGAGCAAAGCTAAACTAACTGTTGTCAACCTCAGAGCAGAAATATTATTTACTGTTTAAAATATAAGGGTGACTCAACCCTAGACCAACTATGTTTAGCTGATGATCTGTATAAAAGGGGCTTTATTAATATAATTCATAGTTTATAGTCCTACTTTTTTACAAATTTAATTGCACAAATATGGTGTAAAAATGCCTGAGTGCTGCCCTCATCAGGTTGAAAACTAACAAATGAACTTACATTTACATTTAGATATATTCATTTTGCTGATGCTTTTATCCAAGGTGACTTATTATGATTTTATGTTCATGTCCTAAAAGGTTCAGAAGAACAACAACTTATGTTGTGTTCATGTGTTTTTAACTCCTAAAGTCATTGTGTCACCAATGATTTTCATTAATAACTCAATGATTCATAAGTCTTAATGCTGTTAATTACAAGGACACGTAAACGCACTGGAGCGCTGCAGATGCCGGTCATTTTTTACAGAATACTTTTGAGGGAGCTTTGGGGGTCTGACATCTGCCTCATTATGTCAAAATTTATTAAAAAAAATATCTAAAGCATTTCTTTTTTAATTTCTCATTGTTTATCAGTCTAAATTTTGTTCATTAGCCTAAATTTGTCACAATGCCAAAGTCACTTGCTGCACTCTTTCTCTCTCGTCAACTCCACGTTGACAGCTTCAGGATGAGACTGGTCTGAAAAATTGAAAATGTTTAGTTCCAGCGTCCACAGATAAACCAGCTCCCTCCTGCTCAGGAGAACCTCTGTCCCTGCTTTGCCAGGACTTTAAAATTAGTTATTGGGTGGACCAACACTTTCATTTACACAGGGCTTATTACAAAATCTAGCCACTGGTGTGAGTTGGTGCTTTACTTTCTATGACAATATAAACTAAAAACAAAAGACGTGGATATTTCCTAAGGAATATTAATCATCATATAGCTACTTTATAATTCATGCTTTATTCGGTAGAGCCTTCAGAGGACAGTTACAGTTATAGCAATAATGGAACAATGGTCCTTAAACTAAACTAATTGTTTTATAAAGTTACAACATTTCTTGTCAATAAACCCCATGAAGCACTAAAATGTTAAATACGTGTTTCCCTTTGGAACATTAGGTTAATTATTTATGTTGTGAGCTTATGTCATAAAATGTTTCTAATTCTAATTCCAAAATACATGCAGTACATGGAAACCCTCGCTGTGCGTCATGCCACTGAATGATTATGTTTGAACTCCACAGACTCATGAGCCCACAGCGCGGCCCATAACAGATGGCAGTTAATGTGGTGACCTTGGAAACGAGCGGCCGATCCATTTGGAAAAGAAAGGAAAGTGCTTCATCACTGGACAAGCGCAGGACGTGACAAACTTGTTTTCTGCCAGAGGAGAGGCGAGGGCAATTGATTTTTCAAGGGACTGAACTAAATGTGACTATAGAGTTTGGTGTGCAAATGCAACCCCCCCTCCCACTTTGTAATATCAATTCGTTGTCGGAATGAGAAAATCCTCACTCGGAGAATCACATACTGTTTTATTAGCTACTTATTCTCTTGTTTTTGGAAGTGCCCTGCAGTTTGACATTAAATCACATATGCTTTATCATTTAAGAGCAAGTATTAGCCCAAAGCCACTAACCTCATGCTACCATCTCACATTCTGGCATCCTAATGCATCACTCGGATACAAACAACATCAGGAACAATTGCTACTGCAGTCTGAGAGAAAGATGTGGGGCCGTGTCTGAATATATTATACATACATTACACAACAAATTTTCTTGAATGAAAAGTATAGATGAGAGCTTTACACTTTGCCCAGTCTCACAGAAAAGTTTATGTTCAATAAAATATTTGACTGAAACATAATTAAATTCACGTAAGCTGCAGTGTTTAGCTAGTAACATGTGAACCACATTAATTGTAGCTGTATAGTTTTAAATTACACAAACATAATTGTATTGACTCTTTATTGTATGTTATTGACAGAATATGACAGATTTTAATCCTAATCATAACACAAACTGCATTTGTGTTAGGTCTGCTTCCCTTTTTAATTGGAAAGACTTAAGTTGAATAGGTGACCAAAGACAGAAAGAACATGACAAAATGCAAGGCTAAAATTATGTTACTTCAGAGCTTCCTGACAGTAGAAAGAGCATCATCTGTTGGAATAAAACCAAATAAAGCAGAGACCAATTGTGGAGCAACAACAAGGAAGAATGTCTTATTAGTGTACTCATATTGGGTGTCATTGTTTCGGTTTGGTCAAGTTTTTTTTTTTTTTTTATATATCAGTCGTAACAGATTTAGCCCTTACCACACAGTCTGTTGTGTAATTTGGTTAAACTGTGAAAATGCCCCTGTAAGCCCTGGGCAGACCACAAGCTAATGATGTAGTTCTCCAGACCGGTCTTGAAACAGTATTTGAAAGGTCTTGGTCTTGTCTTGGTTTCAGACACTTTACTTGGTCTGGTCTCAGTATTGATCTCATTTTTATCTGGTCTTACCTCAGTTCACCCAAACCATCCAAAGCCATAAACAATGTATTTTGTAATCTTGTGATTCGATGAAATTTTTACCATTTTAAATTGATTAAAAAATCTTGCTCTCGCTCAGCTTCCTTCAGCAAACACTGACCTCAATGAGTCGGGAAGTGCTCCAAAACTTGAGCAATTCTCATCTGATTGATGGTCTGGGTTTTGTAACAGTTTTATACCGGTATATATTTGAATGTATCATGCACTTATTTTAGTCTTGACTCAGTTTCGACCTTCCATGCTCTTGGTCTCAAGCTCAAAAGGTCTTAGTCTGGCCTTGGTCTCAATAAGATCTGATCTTGGATATGACTTGGTCTTGGTCACTGTGGTTATGACTACAACACTACCAGGATCTATCCAACTAGAGGTAGTGTTTTGGTCCAAACTTAAAGAAACGTACAAACGATACTTCCTTTAAAGAATCATTCACAGTCAAAAATGACAACAGAGTATAGAGGATAGACCATTTTGATATGGACACTACAGGGTAACACAAACTTGATGTCTTCTTTTGTGTTTTATATATTTAATGATAATAATAATACAAGTTACAAGACTCAACTTTATCAATGTTTTAATGGTGAGTTGAAAACCTTCCTCTTTAGCTCCGCCTACATTCAGTAAAGACAGCTGAAAGTGTTTTATCTGCATTCTTTGTCATATTTTATTTTTTATTCTGTATTTGACTTATTGTTCTTATTCTAAATTGTGTCTGTGTGTTTTAAATTGGTCTTTTATTTATGTATTTATTCATTGTCCAATTCATTAAAATCCTCACCTTCCATTCTTTCAACTTATTTTATTTTATTTAACTTTTATTTATCCAGAAAAGTTTAATTACTATAATAATACCTATAATTACAATGAACAACATATAATATATATAAGATTACTAGATTCCAACAATATTTTGACTGCTAACCTTTCATGACGACTTGTATCTCTTATCCTAAATCCTTTTTATCGATCTGCACTTATACTCAAAATTCCCAGACCTGCTTGGATTGACTCACTTCTTTAAATCTTCAGCGAAGAACACGTGGCTGACTGACTGCTATTATCTCCCCTGTTTAACAGCAGTATGTTTACCCTGCACTGCGCCTTCACCCAAAGCCGTCCCTGGAGAGTCCTCCTGTTTTTTGTTGGCGCCAACACAGCAAGTGAACTGGCACCAAGCCCAAAGACAAGTTCCGGGCTCCGGCTCAGAATAATCCTTCCTGTTCCCTGTGCAGAAGTGGGTTAAAGGTGTGCAGATCCACAGAGCAGGCCACTGATGTAAACCGACACTCTCACTAATAGTCCAGATGTTGAATTAATCATATTCACCTCCATTCTGTATTCAGCTGATAGTTCTTTAAGTCATAATACTCTGAATTATTCACGTTCCTCCTGAAGAGTAATTTCTATTTGAATTATTGAACCGTTCTATTCCACAGACAGACTGATTGGTCGCTCACTACAGTTCTCCAAAAGTAGTCTGTACCAAATTTATGTGGATTATCAACATTTGAGATGAAAAGCATAACATTACTTAAGTGTCCTTGGCCTTACATTTTACAGTCCTGTTTCATGCAAGAAGCTGGATTAATAGTTGTTGGAGTAAAAAAAAAGGCACAAGGTTTTTTTCTTATGGTGGTCTAAAATTGGAAAGTCACATTACAATAAAACCTATTTTAATTAAACATGAAAAACTGCATTAGTATTTCAGTTTATGGCTCAAGATAAATTGAAAATGCTAGATGCAAACTAAATCTACCAAAAACTGGACGTTGTTAAACAAATAGTCTATAAAATGCATCAAATGTCTTCACTTTGTGAGAAGACAAACAGCTTTTTATGTGAGTCATGGCAAATTCAGATGATAAACTTGCAATGAATGACATTTTTTTTAAGAAAAAAACTAAATGAGGTGTGTCAATTTATATGAATTATTTTATTTGGTAAAATCTGGTGCAAAGAGATTGTAATCTCCATGCCACAATACTCTTTTTTTTAGTGCATGTTAACAGCTATGGTAGCCCTGCAAGGACATACTGTTGTAAATAAACAAAACCAATAGAAAAAGATCTGATAATAATTTAGCTTCAATACATTTCAAACAAAATCTACATATTTTATATATGTCTGGACCTTTCTGTAAAAATGTGCGTTCAGCTAGAAACATGAGTGTGCTTCTCTAGCAGTGCTCAGTTTGTCCTCGTTGGGCAGTTGTAGAAACAGAAACAATTAGTAATGGAACTACAGTGGCTTGAAAATACAGTAGTGAAGTGGAATGAATAAATTTTCCTTCTAAATTGTAGTTTTTTTGAAAAATGACTACTATAACCAAACCTTCTATTTTGTATGAATCATCCTTTCTTGGTCTAAGGTACCTCTCCACTTTGCCCACTATTACCGCAGCTGTCACTGTGCGCCGCTGTGTGCTATTGCCATTTCCGCCTTTTCTGTAATGAATGGTAAGAGCTGAGTAACTCCCGGACAACAGCGAAAAGCAGAACCAGAGGAAATGGCCAGCTGTAAGCACCGGTCTGCTCCCGAAGGGGCTAAATTGAATGGGTTGAACTGAGTGACACTCTTATCTGCAGGGCTCTACACTGTGTGCATACGGCTCCAGAGTTTCCAATGGACTATATGGGAACTGTCGCCTGGATGGTGAAACGACCAGGGATCGGCTTCTCCAATCTCATTCCATTTAGCCTCGGAGACATCTATAACTACTGAGCTAAATCTAATATCCTGCTGTGGTTAAAGGTATAGGCATGGCACAAGGATTTTATGCAAAGCACTCTCAATTTAAAGAAAGTAAGCAATATATTAGAGATAATCTAAAGTGTAAAAGAGTTGAGTGGAAGATATTGGTGCTGAGAAATCAGAAAGAAAGGGGCTAAAAGTTACAACATGTCAGCTCTAGGGCTGAAAATCTGAACCTGCAGTTATAACATGTGGCTTTACACTGGGCTCCAAGGCAAACTTTGTGCAGCAACCTGAGATTTGCCTGTGAAGATGGTCAAACTGACAGATGCCCTTTTGTAATATGTTCCAGAAATGGAACAGATAAAAATAGATGAGAATGTGGACATGACTCTGACAAAAGGAGTGGGTGTCTTCAAAAACCTCCTGCTCACAT
This sequence comes from Neodontobutis hainanensis, assembly GCA_024349245.1. Lineage (NCBI taxonomy): Eukaryota > Metazoa > Chordata > Actinopteri > Gobiiformes > Odontobutidae > Neodontobutis > Neodontobutis hainanensis. The sequence continues at coordinate 3,794 of JALDNG010000176.1, read as the reverse complement.
CACCCTGAGAAAACCCCACTTGAAGAGGCTTCAGTATTGATTTGCCCTTTCTGAATAAAGCCATTGAGCTGCTCATTATTTCTGTGAATCTTACGATAGATGCTAGTTTTATTGGTTGCATAAGGTGAAAAAAATAAAATAAAGAGAGAGAGACATGACATTGTCAAACATGGTGTGAGAGGAGGAACTGATGTAAAAAAGGCTTTGAGTTGCTCTGAGTTGCATCTGAACACACTGGTCATGAATATGTATGATGCTTAATTCCCGAGGGAGGCCTGTCGGGTCAGACACAAGTGCAGCTTTGGTAAAATTCACAAGATAGATTCAACTGACTTTCTTGACATCAAGGTGCCCAACACAAGATTTATTCTGTTGCCCCAGCAATACCAATGTCTTTGTATTGGTCCTGTGTTTTATTCTACAGTCTATGCTGAAACCAAACTATTTTTTTTCTTTCATTCAAATATCCAATCTACAGTCATTGGCTCCTGTTGGCTTCTGGCCACAGCCTTTTGAACATATAGTATTATATCGTACATTGACATGTTTCGACTTCTGTGTTTTTTTTTTAGGACTGCATTCCAAGTGTGACACAGCACGTACTGGTTCTAATTTACAGATCTTAGTGGCTTCCTTGATCCATCAGCAGTGCCTATTCTCATCTGTTCCTCTTATTTAACAGGAACAGATGTTACATACAACACTGCTTAACTTGATTTTAATTTGACTTTTATTATAATCTTACTAGCACTAATCTAAGCTTAAACTAAACCTGGCTAATGGTAATGGCCTTTATTGTACATTAGTATAGTTTTGTATAGTATAAACACCCTTTGACTCTGCATCATGGAGCTGCTCAGAGCACTGTGTCCAACTTTATAAATGTACTGAGTGATGTATCCATTATTTTTTATTGTCTTTCTGCAAAACCTTTTGAAATAAAAAACACTATTGTAATAATTCTTTGCAGTCACCAGGTAGAAGCTCCTGAACAGATTGATAATGGATGAAGCCAAAGCCTACTGTTAAATTGCATAGTGCATAGTAATAGCTTCAGTGTGACTGTTGCTGTAACAGAGGTTATGATTAAGACTGCTGTAAGACACTAACATTTTTAAAAGCCATTGTTAGATTATTACAGACAGACACCTCTTAAAGTATAGCTGTGTGGTAAATAACAGCGACACATGTAAGGGAATAGGAGTAATGTTGCGTGATGTCTTAAACACACTCTACTCTAGCAGTGAGCAGTGAGAATGGTGGAAGGTAAAGGCACTGTTGGTCACACAGACATAAGTGCACTCCTGATGCACCAGAAAAAGATCCACCTGCCACCCCGCCTGTGCCCAGGGGGCGTCGGAGACAGTTTACAGCGACAGGTCCAAAGCAGTGTGTCTCCTTTGCTGAGACCCGCTGCTGCTGCTGCTAACGAACAGAGCGAGTGTCAGAAACTATTCTCAAACTGAAACAACAAACGAGAGGCGTCCTGTGGAGACACACCACATCAGCACAGTCCGCATGGAGAGAAGAAGGCAGCGAAGAATTCACTCTGCATCTTTAAGTTTGGTTATGTAACCTCGCCATCGCTGTCCACAAATATGTCTGATGCAAATTCTGCTGTTCAATAACATCTAGACCTAGGAGCTCTGGCAAATAGATCGAGTGAATATTACAAACAACCCATAAAATAGCTGGAAACTTTGGAAACAGCAGTGGTTAATATTGTAACCACAGAAATAAGTTCACAACTCACTCACAAGAGGAGTACAAAACTACTCAATCTTTCAATCTGATAATATTTCTTTGCTATTAACTTATAGAAATTATTGTATCGGACTGGCTGCTTTATACATTAACAGAGTCACTAATACCTAGGTGTGCACATTAGCTGTGGTGTTTGTGCCACAAGCGCCTCCATTTTCTCAGACGTGTCCAACTGTCTGGTGTCTATAAAAATATAATGTTCATATTTTACAGAGCATTAAACTCAGGTATGGTATCACCTGTTGGTTTGGAAACCTCACGCTCAAATCAAAATCTCAGCTTAACAATCCGGCTAAGATGGATGGTAAGATTATGGGCACTTCTAACCCACTGAGCCCACAGGATATGTTTTGAGCAGGCTGTTCTCAGACAGGCCAACAACATCCGTATCATCAACATTTGTTCATCCCTCTCTCAATAACGTTCATTAAAGAGCGGTTGGTGGGGGATGAACAAAAACAAGAAAGGCCCTTGAGGTTCATGTAATTCTGTGACTAATGATGATAAGAGGCAACTTAAAGTAGGAGAAGAACAAATCCTTAAACCTGCAGAAGAAAAGCGGGCCAGTTGGAAGGCACAGTCCTGTGTCAGGTGTGGCAGAGACGTTGGCCTGAGCAGTCACTGAAAACGCTGTAATAGTCAGGACTGTACTGCAGCTCAGTCATAGAAGTACAAAAGAAAGGGCGCACATACCCATGGTTTGCAGCTTGCAGCTTTGTCCTTTTTATCCCAGGCAAATTTTTCCCATGAGCAACAATTTAAAAAACTTTGAACAGTGAGTTTGATTGCTTCCATATTAAGCTTGGTCATGTTTTAGTTGACTACTTCAGCAGCTAATCTGAACCTGTTTGACTGAACAAGTGGCAATCAAATACTGCATGTGGACCTTTAACTGAACTTAATTTCTCTCTAATTGTCACACTCCAATTATGGCAGAACAAGTCTTCTCTATTAACACTGAAAAGTCTAACACTGAAGTTCACTTCAGCTAACAACCATAATGAAGCAAGCATAGGCCCGAGTGCAACACGTTTTAAATATAAAACAGGTTTAAATGAAGGTTTAACCTGAATTTTAAGTTGCACCAAGATAAAACCTAATTTAAGTTAAACATCTGTCTAAACCATTTTAATTATGTTACCTCTAAATTTGATGTATTACGTTTTTAATGACTGATTGCGGTGAAATGCAAATATAGTTCCTGCTGCTGTGACTGAGAGGAACCAGGAATCAGACTACTACCTTATTACAAGCAGCAACCTCTGGGGTAAACAATGCCCTGTAGGTTTTATTTGACCCTAACAGCAACAAGTGGACTAGCGACAACAGTTAGAAATTTTCATTTATGCTTATGATGTTAAATTTAATAATTTCATTTAACTTTGAAGTGAAGTTAAGTTACTGAATATAGAATTCCTCGAGAAACACATATGTAGACTATCAATCAGAATGAAATATGCAAGCTGTATATAGTAGCTGGTGTAATAGTGTTAGAGAAGGAGTTTAGGATCATCTTCGTCAATGAGATGCTGAGAGATAGTGAACTGTCCAACTTAGTGACGGCAAAAAGTGCTTTTTGTCTAGTCCATTCACAAGATGTTTAATAATTCTCAAACACCTCACAGTGACAGTTAACTATTCACTGCTTTACTTTGATAACTTCCAACAAAAACAACAATACAAAATAATAATAAAAAAAAATAACCCAAACAAGAAGCCTTATACTAAACTTGATTGCACTCTTCTAATCTCAAAATGGAGAATCTGGCTACAAAGAATGGGAAATATAATACATGCAGTGTGGCCCTAAGATGGTCAAGGTGCAACATAATAGAACCCTAAAGGACACTATATGCATCATGACTAGGCTAGTGACAAAACATTGCTAAATGAACCACTTTGGTATTTTAGCTGCACCTTTATCCTGTCTCGATTCCAAACTGCAGTAACATGTTGCAATTGCATCAGCATCATTACAACACACTTATGCGCAGCTTTGTTCTGACATTTCCTGTTTCACACTTTGTTAA